>JAMQGT020012353.1:0-206798 GCA_024447675.2 Pterophyllum scalare | reverse complement strand
TCTCCATAACTGCTTAACACTCTCAAAAATTTCTCAGAAAACTAATCAAAATATTTTTTATTATGAGAAATTAAGGCTTTTCCACGCAGGGAAATTCCAAAAGAAAGGAAATTTCATGCTATGGTGTATACTGCTCCCTCCAAAGAACAGCACAAACTGGCTTTAATCTAATAATTTCAAATAAAAGAATAGAATTGTGATGTCCCGGCACACAACTCAAGGAAAAATACAGTGGAGTCTCAGTTGAGAATCAGACACCTCATGAATCCTCTGATTCATTCAATGATACCAGTAAACGCAAGATTCTGCTGATTTGTGAAGGGAGCAGTATACACTGTAGTTTTTTTTCAGTTTTTGTCAAGGACACAGCCCGACATTGCTTGGAGCCAAAAAGGTTAAAAGTAAGGCCAGTTTTTAACTTAGCACCATCACCGCAGACTGAATGCTCCACACACACGACTAATTTTGTGCTTCTTTAATAGAAGTAGAAAATTAGTGGTGGTTTACACATTTGCCCAGCAAGCAAGAGATCCCAGTTCAATTCTGAAAGGAGACACAAATCCTCTTTATCAAGTAACAGCAGGAACAGTTGGTATAAAAATTTGCTAAATCAAAGATGGCGGAGCTACCCACTGTGGCAACCCCCTTGTGAAATAAAAGAACAGCTGAGAAAGCAACTTAATAAGCTTGTACTTCTAGTAGCTGTATTTCCTACAGTATTTCCACAGTGTAACTGGAACATCTCCAACTTGTCCTTTTTTCAACTAGATGAGTCCAAGGCACGTACAGCTTTTAGCATTCAGACTTTTTAGACTTCAGATGTTAAATATTTAAGTTTGCCTCCTTTATCTGGGTTCAGTGGATGCATTTGTGCTCCTGCACTTCGTGAAAAACAACCACTAATAAAAAGGGTAACTCTAAGATTTCAAGAGCCCTCTGCCTCCTTCCCGTCCTGCAGGACCATGCCTGACATCGAGTGGAAGTTCGCACCGGACCCCAGGTGGACTCAGCGACCTCCATGTCACGCTGCCGCCTCCATTCAACATCATCCCAAGCCCCAAGTCTTTCTGGTACCTCCTCATGCTGGTCCCACAACAAGCTGTGAAGGAGAGGCAGCAGTTGCGGGGAGGACACTCACAAATGTGAAAACCTACGGGAGTTCACGGTAAGTGGAGGCAGAACAAGAGACTAGAGACTTACAGTACGCACACGGACCGTTTGCAATATTGTTGTTGAGCTTAACCATAATGGTTCCTTCTTTTATTATTACTTTGTAAGTCAAAGCTCCAACAGTCTGTGCACATGTGAGCGTCCATGGCAGGGGTCATCAACTACATTTGTCCAATTGCCAGAATTTTTCTCGGAAGAACACTGTGAGGGCCAGATGCTCTCGTAAGTCGAATAAAATTAACGTAAAATGTTTTTACAACCAAACTTAGAATAAAAAATATTTCATATTTTTATACATATATCTCCAAGCATGTATTTACACCAAAGTTTAAGTAGTTCTCCCTTTATGCCTATTTCTCCCCAGTTTTTATGCAATGTTTTGACATAATTCTGCTGAAAAATGTTGAGGTAGTTATAGTCTAGAGGCTGTCCCAGCTGTCATACCGAGAGACATGTCTACCTGGGACAAGCCAGTTAGTCTGCCACAGAGCCCATCTATTGCATTTAGTTCTTCTTGTTGAGAATGTGAATGGGAAGATGTTCAGAAAAATAGCTTCTTCAGTTACATAATTATTCACCTGTTTTTCTTGGAGAAGTGAAGTACAAAAGATTTGATGGACAGGACAGGATATTTGTATTGGGGCAAACTTATTTTTTGTGTCATCTCATGTTACGCTTCCTGCACTCCAGTCCCAGAGTAGGAAAGCGACTTAGTCTGTTTGTACTAGGAAAAATGAAGGTGAATTTTGACTTTGACTGCTGGTGACAGAACAAAATGCAGGTGCCAGGATCAAAACTGCGAACACTGCTGTTATGGGACACTTGGTCTGATCTACAAGTAACTCTGGTGCCCCACTTCTGCTTAAGAACAGCAGCTGCAGAACTCCCATTTATGCTCTTGTTGCTGTGTGCCAATAATGTGAACCAACTGTTCCAGGCTGACAGTCATGTTAACAAATTGACAGGTGTTTTATATGCAGAGCTTGTCTGAGCTTTAAGTTTTGAAGCACCTTCTTGTCATCACGGTGTAATGATCGACTTCAACAGTTTACTGTAAAGTTAACTTTGATTGCTTTCTTTGCATATTTTGTGATATTTATATCAGAGTCTTTACTATTTTTATATTGTGTCTTCTTCAAGACAGTCCTGGGTCCAAATCAGCTCAACCCAGAACCTTGGTAAATGGTAACAGGCTGATTCTTATTCTTCGTGTTTCTACTCGAGCTCTCAAAGCACTTTATACTACATGCCTCATTCACACATTCATGCCCGTTCATCCAAGCAATTGTTTTCTGTGCCTAAGTGCTTTCTATGCAACATTCACACTCCAATGAAAATATCTGCGAGCAACCTGGGGTTCAGTATCCTGCCCAAGGGTACTTTGGGACACAGACTGGAGCAGCCAGGGATTGAACCATCAACCGTACAATTTGTAGATGACCTCACCGGGCAATCTCAGGCTTTTCTGTGTGGAGTTTGCGTATTCTTCCTGTGAGTGTGTGGGTTCTCTTCTTCACACCATCCAAAGACATGCATGTTAGGTTAATTGGTGATTGTAACATATACAGTGGTGTGAAAAAGTGTTTGCCCCCTTCCTCATTTCCTGTTTTTTTGCATGTTTGTCACACTTAAGTGTTTCGGAACATCAAACCAATTTAAACAATAGTCAAGGACAACACAAGTAAACACAAAATGCAATTTGTAAATGAAGGTGTTTATTATTAAAGGTGAAAAAAAATCCAAACCATCATGGCCCTGTGTGAAAAAGTGATTGCCCCCTAAACCTAATAACTGGTTGGGCCACCCTTAGCAGCAACAACTGCAACCAAGCGTTTGCGATAACTTGCAATGAGGCTTTTACAGCGTTCTGGAGGAATTTTGGCCCACTCATCTTTGCAGAATTGTCCTAATTCAGTTACATTAGAGGGTTTTCGAGCATGAACGGCCTTTTTAAGGTCATACCACAACATCTCAATAGGATTCAGGTCAGGACTTTGGCTAGGCCACTCCAAAGTCTTCATTTTGTTTTTCTTCAGCCATTCAGTGGTGGACTTGCTGGTGTGTTTAGGATCATTGTCCTGCTGCAGAACCCAAGTTCGTTTCAGCTTGAGTACACGAACAGATGGTCGGACATTCTCCTTCAGGATCTCTTGGTAGACAGCAGAATTCATAGTTCCATTTATCACAGCAAGTCTTCCAGGTCCTGACGCAGCAAAACAGCCCCAGACCATCACACTACCACCACCATATTTTACTGTTGGTATAATGTTCTTTTTCTGAAATGCAGTGTTCCTTTTACGCCAGATGTAATGGGACACACACCTTCCAAAGAGTTCCACTTTTGTCTCATCGGTCCACAGAATGTTTTCCCAAAAGTCTTGGGGATCATCAAGATGTGTTTTGGAAAATTGAGACGAGCTTTAATGTTCTTTTTGCTCAGCAGTGGTTTTCTCCTTGGAACTCTGCCATGCAGGCCATTTTTGCCCAGTCTTTTTCTGATGGTGGAGGCATGAACGCTGACCTTAACTGAGGCAAGTGAGGCCTGCAGTTCTTTGGACGTTGTTGTGGGTCTTTTGTGACCTCTTGGATGAGTCGTCGCTGCGCTCTTGGGGTAATTTTGGGCGGCCGGCCACTCCTGGGAAGGTTCACCACTGTTCCATGTCTTCGCCATTTGTGGATAATGGCTCTCACTGTGGTTCGCTGGATTCCCAAAGCTTTGGAAATGGCTTTATAACCCTTTCCAGACTGATATATCTCAATTACTTTCTTTCTCAATTGTTCCTGAATTTCTTTGGATCTCGGCATGATGTGTAGCTTTTAAGGATCTTCTGGTGGACCTTACTGTGTCAGGCAGCTCCTATTTAAGTGATGTCTTGATTGAGAACAGGTGTGGCAATAATCAGGCCTGGGTGTGGCTAGAGAAATTGAACTCAGGTGTGAAAAACCACAGTTATAGTATGTTTTAACAAGGGGGGCAATCACTTTTTCACACAGGGCCATGATGGTTTGGGGTTTTTTTCACCTTTAATAATAAACACCTTCATTTACAAATTGCATTTTGTGTTTACTTGTGTTGTCCTTGACTATTGTTTAAATTGGTTTGATGTTCCGAAACACTTAAGTGTGACAAACATGCAAAAAAACAGGAAATGAGGAAGGGGGCAAACACTTTTTCACACCACTGTATGTTAATGTGAGAGTGAATGATTTTGTCAGCCTTGTAACTGACTTGCAGCCTGTTCAGGGTGTACCCTGCCTCTCGCCTTGTGACAGGTGGAATAGGCACCCTCGTAACCCTGAAAATGAATAGATGAATCTCCTTTAGCTTGTTTTCTGTTTTTTTGTTTTTGCTAAATTTATTTAAAAAAATGAGAATGATAAGCTTGAAAGACAAGTTGCAGCACAAAGATCTGTGATACAACTAAAAGCTTCAGAAAGGTTACTTAGGGGACTTGAGAGTACTCCACAAAGGCTGCTGCTTTTATGCTGCGATCGCTCTGGGGAAAACAGTGGTTGGAGATCGCAGCACAACCCAAATTATTGCAATCGTGTACAATGAACTTGTAATTGTTCCCTATAAAATGACTTTGGTGCCTCAAGACAGAGACAGAGTCAGTCTGCCAGTTTGAGAGTGAATGGGGTTGACTTGTTAAAATGGTGAAAACTGCAGATCTGTTGCCGTCTGCATACACAGAAATTCACATTAAACAAAATATCGTATTAGCTACTTACATTCAGAGGCCAGACAGAAAGTCGTGGATCTGAAACTGAAACTGTGAAATTCCTCCATAAACAACGATTTAACAAGAGAATGGTATATGCACTCGGCAGCCTTGTTTTTCTATAGGACTATAATCACAATACAACCAGTTGAGTCAAGTCTCCTATTGCAAAGAGACGTATCATGTACGAGTTGTGCTGATCTGCGCAGACTGACTCAGATTGATCACAATGCATTTACAGTGGTGCAAAAAGTGGCTGTGCACTATATGCAATACATAGGGGCACCGTAAAAACGTGTCCACATACACCTCAGGAAGCGTATAGCTGCGTACCTGCGTATTGACAATCTGACTGCTTGCAAGGGGTTTATGACTCGTGTATTAAAGAGCTCATTTTTAAAAAGTTTTTGTTTTTGTTTTTGTTTTTTACCCAAATTGATTTCATCTTAGTGTCAGTATATTCTGACCAAAATATTTACAGTTGGATACCTTCTTTAAACTTTGCTTTACTAAACTTACTTATGTTTGGTCCTGACTCTGAACTCTGGCGTTGCACAGACGAGCATGATCAGCCCACACTGAGGAGAGCAACACAGACTTAATGTCTTTACTCTAAATGACAGAAATCTGTGCTTTTTCTTATTATTATTCATCCTTTCTTAAACAAGATATAACCAAGCAGTTAAATGAAGAGATTCTGATCATATGTTTGACATATGACATATGTTTGCCGCAAAACAGCACAGTTAGCACAATAAACGAGTTGGGAAGACGAGAAGGAGGAAGGACTTGTCAGCTGATGTTCATTTTGAGATTAATGAAACCATGCAGACCCAAATTACTGCAGTAAATGTGGCTTTTATAACCTCTGGGCAGTCGCCCACCTGATCAAAGCAGAAGGACTCGA
The DNA here is from genome assembly GCA_024447675.2 of Pterophyllum scalare. Lineage (NCBI taxonomy): Eukaryota > Metazoa > Chordata > Actinopteri > Cichliformes > Cichlidae > Pterophyllum > Pterophyllum scalare. Next base: position 200,999 of record JAMQGT020012353.1, on the reverse strand, counting down.
TCTGCTCACAGTGTGAGTGGATTAAAGAGGAAAAGAAAGCACTGAGCAAAGAAAAAAAGATACAATCACACAGCACGTGGACAGACATCAGCTGCATATCTATAATCACAGAAGAAACATCGGCGGATAAACACATCCTGAAAAACACATTTAACAGCCCAGTCAGCTGGAGCGAGACGGCGAGCGCATGGCGCAGAGTGATAATTCACACACACACACACACACACACATAGAGTGCAGCTGGCATGTTCACCTCAACTGAAGTCAGCTGAGTTATATAAGCCAACCAGCCCACATAGGTTCACAGAGACACACAGCACTGCAGAGATCTGATCAAGGGAGAGAGCCAGTGTGTGCGTGCATCTGTGCGTGTGTGTGTGTGTGTGTGTGTTAAGAGTAAACACAAAAACAGCATGAGATATGGAAAATAATGATTGCTCTGAAACAGGGAGGGGGGATGAATGCAGGTTTTTGTGTATTAGTTTTTGCGTTAGCTGAAGCATTAGATGAAGCAGAGATGGAGAGGTGAAATGCCATCATTGGGCCGATATGAAAATAAAGCTAAAATGCGAAGCTGTAATAATAGAAAATGGGATAGAGATGATGGATGTTTGTGTGACAGATAAAGAAATGCAGGCAGAGAATGCCAACAAGGAAGACGAGTCTTTAGTCATCTTGACACAAATGAAACATGGAGTTACAGTTGACGTATGTAAATATGCGGCTCCCAGTTATTCATGTTATTTCTTTGGTTTTTCAGTGAGTTCTCGCTCTGATATGACCTCATTCATTTAAAATGTGATTCTTGTTCATCTAAAATTATGATGAAGTTGTCTTGTGGGGAAAAAAATTAGACTAAGGTGGTGTGAATATCAGTATTCCTGTTCATAGCTGCAGGAGCGGCATCTGGTGTGGTCTTCTGCTGCTCTGCTCAGAGATGCTCCTCTGCATAGCTTGGTTATAACAAGTGCTTATTTTAATTACTGTTGCCTTTCTATCAGCTCAATGTAGTCTGGCCATTTCCCGCTATTTTCTCAGAGAACTGCCGCTCACTGGATATTTATATATTGGAGCATATCGGTAACAGTAGATATTGAATGAAGTCGGACAGCAGGAAAATCAAGAGCTGCTGGTGTAGAGGTGGAGGAGGGTGCAAACTAGCTTGCAGATGTTTTTCCAATTGCAGATTTCCATCCATCCATCGACTCTCTTCCGCTTATCCTGTTCAGGGTCGTGGGGGCTGGAGCTTATCCCAGCCGACACAGGCTGAGAGGCAGGGTACAGGTCGCCAGCCTGTCGCAGGGCCAACGCAGAGAGAGAGACAGACAACCATTCACACTCATACTCACACTTATGGGCAAATTAGAGTGACCAATTAACCTAACCCCAGTAACTGCATGTCTTTGGACTGTGGAGTACCCGGAGTAAACCCACACAGACATGGGGAGAACATGCAAACTCCACACAGAGAGGCCTGGGCCCAGGTGGAATCGACCCCAGACCTTCTAGATGTCATTCTAGCTGTGAGGCAGTAGTGCTAACCACCACGCCACCGTGCTGATTTTATTTATTATTTTATTTGTTGTGATCAGATAAGTATTTATATGCTTTGTTGTCTAAAACTTGAGTAAGTCCTGCATTAAAAATCATCAACAAGAACATTTGCATTAGAATATTCACTACCTAAAGTAAAAGTATCCTCATTCAGAAACATACCGCACACATACTGTACATGTATAAATAAAAGGGTAGATTAGATCATGTTCATATTTTATTGTTTTTCTGAATATTAAAAGCTTAACCACAGTGGTTATGTATATAACTTGGCTTTGATGTGAAAATGTTTTCTTGACTTTTTTCTGAAATGCTTCAACTACCTGATCAGAACAAGATTTTACCCTGACTGTGTCCTCCAGATTTATCATATTGCAAAATGTCCACATAAAGAACATTTCCTTGTGCTCTTAAGTGCAACTAAGGCTGCAGCACAGTGAAAAATCCTACGACTTAAACATGTCCGGTTTGGTGGTGTAGAAATAAGCTGCATGCTCCCAGTATGAGTAATTTGATTGGATTCATTATTTGAAGAGGTGAGAAAAGCATTTTTGTAGAACAGAAATTCACATTTCTACTAATTTCTGCCTCTTTTATAATTGCGATTCTGGATGACAGCATTTGCTAAAGGCCTGAAATGCAAATGAAGGGCATAACATAATATGTCTTTTACATATATATATATATATATATATATATATATATATATATATATATATATATATATATATATATATATGTATATATGTATATATATACACACATATATATATGTATATGTGTGTATATATATATACACACACACACACACACACACACATAAATGAGACTGTTTTGGGTGGAGAAAGATGATGAACTGAAATTCATTACTCAGCACCTCTCTAGAATGAAAGATTCAGGTTATAAAATCTTCATTTTCTCTGTCAAAAGGGATTTTTTTTATTTTAGCCAACCATGTTTGTTTCAGTTTGTTGCTAGAAGAGATATTAACACTGCAGCAAACGCTGAATGAAATGTCAGATGACCTAAAAGGAAAAATGAGAGCAGAGTAGAAGGAGAGGAACCCAGCCTTCTGAAATTTACATTCGCATACAGCTAAACTGCATTCTCAGTTTTTTTCCCCAGAGTGCTGGTTTGTTATATTTGTAACCATTATACGACTTTGCCATTTATGTTCTTGTTTTCTTTATTTTCTCATTTTCAAGAGATAATAATTTCGGGGCAGGACTCATCACCCTGATAATGATCTCTATGAATAAATATTTGTGGTGTCTGTGGCCCAATCACGTTTGAACAGGCTTGAATAGCACATAGGTAAACAGTCTGTTTGGAGAACAAAAGTGGGGACATGCATGAGGACAGTGGTGAGGTGTGTGGTATGACTGACAGATGGGTTCAAGGTGGGGGTGGGATTAAACCAGGGATCCACTCTGAACCCCTTCCTGTTTGCAGTGGTGATGGACAGGCTGACAGATGAGGTCAGGCAGGAGTCTCCGTGTACAATGATGTTTGCAGATGACGCTGTGCTCTGTAGTGATAGTAGAGAGCAGGTGGAAGAGAGCCTGGAGAGGTGGAGGTATCCTGGAGAGAAGAGGAGTAAAGTCAGTAGAAGTAAGACAGGATACATGTGTGTGAATGAGAGGGAGACTTGTGGAAAAGTGAACATGCTAGGAGTAGAGGCAGTGAAGGATGATGAGTTTAAATACCTGGGGTCAGTAATCCAAAACCGTGCACAAGAGAGGTGAAGAAGAGAGTGCAGGCAGGGTGGAATGGATAGAGATGAACAGACCAGAGGTGATTTGAAGACAAAGTTAGAAAGACAAGTCTGAGAAGGTTTGGGCAAGTGAGGAGGAGGGATAGTGGATATTTGGGACAAAGTGTGGCCCCTAAAGGGAGTAGTTAATAGAAGAAGAGTCAAAAAAATACTACAAAACTATATTTAAAAAATGGTCCCTTCTTATGCATAGAGTAGATTCCCTCAAGTATTAAGTGAAGGTTTGTTTTTAAGGAAGTTTAATTTTTTTTGGAGGGAGACTTGCAGGAATGAAAGAACATGTTGCTAAATGTGGAAAAATAATGTGTTTAACACAAGTTTTCTTCTCATTGCAGGAGCGTCATGCCGACAGTCTGAGGCAGAATCAGCACTACCAGGTGTGTAGTTCCTGCACAGCTTTGTCTTGTTCTTTACTGGCTGTATGTGTAGGGCTGTTCTTGTTTCTTTTCCCCTTGCAGCCTCGCCAGCAAACCCACTGCATTCGAGTTTGTAGTCCCTGAGTTGTATGTGAAGTCACTTTGTTGCTTTATTTCTCAGTCTTGCTTTGATTTTATTATTTAACACAGCAGATGTTATTATCTATGTAAAACTGAAAATTAACTAATTCTGCCCAATGAAAAATGCCATTTTTGGGCCTTATTTTGCTATCAATGGAAAGTTACATTTTACATTTTTTATAAATGCTGAATAACCCCATAGCTGAAATATGTTGGTTATAAAACAGGGAAGAGATGGAGGAATATATGGATGCCCCTTGTTAGGTGTTTGAAACTCGACCACATGTGTTCACATTTGGCTCCAAAAAAAAAAAAGAAAAACACTAGCCATAATGCAAATATCAAGGCTTCAAAATGTGAAAATCAGCGAGTCTGTGATTCTATAGTCTAATGATTGAAGGACTCTGTACGGTGGAGTAAAGGCTTATTGAATGTGTAAATCCCAGTGCTCTGAAATGTCTTCACTGTCTGTCTTTTCAGTCTCGTGTGACACAACTTAAGGCAACTGATGTCACCTGAGAATTTTTCACAAGATTTATTTTAATCTCCTTGGCCTTAAAAGTCATTGGAGGAAAAATAAAACCTGTATAGTCTGCTTTTTAGCAGCAGCAGGCAAGCTCGTGTGCTTTTAATCTTTGAGAGAAAAAAAACAGTTAGATCTGATTATTGTGAGTCCAAGTGAATTTGTGTTTTGAGAGTTTTGTTCGACTTTAAGTTAAAAAGACAGCGAGCACCTTTTTCAGTAAAGGAAACCGTGTATTGTTTCTGGCAGCTGTAGCCCTCGTTTTGATGTCCAGCTTTAGGGGGATTTTTTCAGTATTAGCAGAGCAAATCAACCAAGACTGAGCTCTTGTATTTTGACACCTCAGCACTGGCAGTGACTACAAACGCAGGAACGCCAGTACTTTGTATTTGGCAGTGCTGATTGTTACTTTGATATCTGTCCATGTTTTTTAAGGTTTGCTGCAGGAATCTGTCCTGCATTTTAACAAGAGTGTGTGGTGTGTCTTGGCAGAGGCAGAGAGTGACAGCATGCCAGACCGTCCTGTTTGGCAGGCACAGGTGTTGACTGTGGGAGGATGCAGTGTGTTACTGTGTGTGTGTGTGTGTGTGCGTGCGTGCGCGTGCGTACTGTTGCAGTGTGTCAGGGTTTGAATTACCACCCACTGAGCACCAAATGCTTGTGAAATTTGTCTTTGGTCTGTAAATCAATGACGGTGACCCGCCTCATTGGCTGATTACTTAATGAGACAATAACATTTAAATTCCTACACAGGGTTGAATTGTGCTGCATTGCAATGTTCTCACAGTTTAGACACTAAGCACAATGATATAATACGTGAATGAATGAAGCTTCCATGGATTTACATTACAGATTAATATGCCAGTGTATAATGAACATAGATTTAGCCACTATGACGCCCACAAGTTTGTGAAGTTTCACTTCGTAGCCACAACTTTAGAATGAATATTTTTTTGAGTAGGAGCACTTCCTGGATTTGGAAGTGAATTGAAGTGATCTTTAGAAAAGATAAATATGAGCTTAAAAGTCCAAGAACTACAAGGCACTCTTTCTGTTTTTTAAAACCCCACTTTAGCATTTTAACTGTTGCCATGTTGTTTTTTTGCAGCCAGACATTTTATACACACACACACACTTACCAAGGACTTGGTTGGTTACACCTTGCTAGTACTGGGTTAAAAAGCCTTAATTCTTCATGAACTGGAGTCAGAGATTTTGGTCCATGTTGGCTGCATCACACAGTTGCTGCACATCCATGATGTGAACCTTCCACCACATCCAAAAGGTGCTCTATTGGATTGAGATCTGGTGACTGCGGAGGCCATTTGAGTACAGTGAACTCATTGCAATGTTCAAGAAACCAGTTTGTGATGATTTGAGCTTTGAGACATGGCTTGTTATCCTGCTGGAAGCAGCCATCAGAAGATGGGTACACTGTGGTCATAAAAGAATGGACGTGGTCAGCAACAATACTCAGGTAGGCTGTGGTGTTTAAATGATGCTCAAAACGGTCCAAAGTATGCCATGTAAATATCCCCCACTATCAGTCCAAACTATTGTTATAATGCAGGATGGATGCTTTAAAGTTGTTAATACCAGTTGTTGTTCTGACCCTACCAACCAAATTCTAGAGCAGAAATTGAGATTCATCAGACCAGGCAACATTTTTCCAATTTTCTTTTGTCCAATTTTGGTGAGCCCGTGTGAACTGTATCCTCAGTTTCCTGTTCTTAGCTGACAAGAGTAATACAGACACCTGCTAGCAATAAAATTATGATAATTGCCTTCAACAGGAGGTGATCCGGAGCCTGGTGAAGAGGTACGTGGCAGCGATGATACGCAGTGCCAAGACGGATGAGGGACTGACAGAGGAAAACTTTAAGGTGGGTGACCTGGATGAGCAGTTATTGGCATAGCAATGTGTTGCATGGATCCAGATGACCATATGAAGAAAGAAGCAAGTAATCAGAATAACGAAGGAACGTTCCTCACATACTGTAAATAATGAGAAATAAAATATATCTTTCTGCAGGTTTTTATCAACTCTTTAGCTGAATGCTCTACAGACCAGGCTGCTGAAACATCAAGGGCACAGTGACTCTTTATGTTTGCCAGATCCAGAGCTGTGTTTCATTTCTACAGAGATTTATCAACAAATTAAATGGTTTTTAATAACCACCTGCCTATTCTCAAACACTCTTTCTCCTGCCCAAAATCTACAGCTCTCATCAATACCAGCCATTAAGTCAATAATCCTTGAGGAGAGCTTCTTTGCCTTTCCCAAAATCTTCTGAGCCATAAATTATTCTGAGCTGTTTTACCTCCTGAGTCTATTTCATATGAAGCCCTTGGAGCCCGGCCTGGGCTTTGAAGTGGAAAGTTCCTTTGGGTTTTTCAGTGCAAAAACAACATCAGGTGCACTGAATCACTGTACACACCCGAGTGTGTTTGTGTACTTGTGTGTGCATTAATGTAAGAAGACGGGGAGTCACAAATGTACGTTTGTGTGTTAAAAATGTGTAGCTAAGATCCGGTGCATGCTGAAGTCAGTCACAGGGTTTTTACTCTCCTCTGTGAAGCATTTGGAGCCCATATGGTGGGACAGACAAAAGTATTTTTAGTCGAGTTATTTGGGTCTTGTTGCTCTGTTTTGCAGGAGAAAAAATGCAGCAAGCAGTGAGTTACAGTAAACATTGTGCATGTTTATGCAGGCATTTATGGTAATTTTCTGTAAAAGCTACAGGCTAAATTCAAGGCGTATGTGATCTGAATGGAAATAAACATCAGACTCTTCCTTAAGATGATTCAGAGTTAAGCAACACACTGAAAATCATCCTGTAGTATTTTGGAGTTTTTTGGGGTTGGTTTTTACCCCCAAGAAGAAGAAACTAAAAGGAGAGAGGATTCTTTCCCATCAATGCCTATCCATTTCTATACAATAACTGATTTAAAATTATTTTAAACGTCAGAAAGTATCAAATTTGTATATTGTAAGGATATCTGGGCAAAATGTTTTCTACGGCTCTCTACCAGTTTTTCACATTAAGGTCAATGTTCTAGGAATATCTTTCTTTTATACTGTGATGAAACGATTAAAAGTCTAGCCTTTCGAGATGTAGCATCCCATTTTCAAAAGGCTCCTAAAGGTACAAAATTTTTTTTAAAAAATAACAAGAACAAAGCAGCATTACATAATACACAAACCAAGTGCACAGCTACAAACAGCTTGCTCAGCCCCACCTGTCCACATCCACAGCTCCTAGCTATTGTGCAAGAAAATTGGATACAAAGACCCACATCATAGAGAAGGGGAAGAGAAACTAAAGGAATTTAACTTCAGATTATTTGTAGGACAAAGAAGCAAAAGATTAAAAGTATAAACAAATAGAAATTATTAACAGTTGTTTTAAGAGGAAAAATAAAGAGGAAAAAACCCACAACATGTTAGATCTCAGATGGGACCTTCCAGTTGGAAGAAACTGATCTAACCTTTCACTGTTCAGTGAAAATACATCAAAATATGGATATTGCGTAATGTGTGAGTGTTTATAAAGATTTTAAAAAAGAAATGACAGTTGAGATAAACATGATGATGTATACTAAGTGCAGTATAGTCCAGTACAGTCCTAGGGCTCTCAATGTCCTTTGGAGATTGGAATTATGGAGATTAAATGATGTAGGAATATCACAGGAGATGTTATTGGTTGCCTTCTGGATAATGCAAGAACCAGGATTTGAAGGGTTTGACCTATTAAAGATGCCAAAGAGGAATAGGATATCCACCTCTTCTGCATCAGTTTTGAGTGTATATATATATATATATATTGATTTTGCTAGCACTGAGGAACAATGGATAGTTCATAGTAGTACCACTACTTCTCTTCATTCAACAATAGTTTGGTTAGGGATTTGGGTAGTAGTAGTCAAAAAGTGGAACACTGTAGACTTCTCAGCTTTGATGGTCACCATTTAATTATACAGACTACCAAATAATTATACAGGAGGACGCTGTGCCATTAGTACAGAGTAATACCAATGCTAGCTAGCTAACAGCAGTTTTTTTCTAGGCATTGACATCATTACTTGTTACGTTGTCATTGTCAGTATAGAAGAACTTGCTGTTATGTGTACTTAGTATACTGTTTAAAAAGAGTTGACAAAAACCCTTAAGTTTCTGGTATTTTAACAGGTTTTAGACTTATTTATTGAGTTTTTCTGACTTACTTATATTGTCACTGTTAAACCTTTACTTTTTCATTACTTTATGTTATGTATTTGTGACAGCACCTCGAAGGTTTCATTCAGTCAACCAAACTGAGAATAAATATTTGCTTCTAATTCTTTTCCCTCGACCCACCCTAGTCTCAGTCCCATTACCAATCTCTTTACGCTCACTTTCTCCATTTATCCGCTCTGCTTTCCTCTCTTTTTGCTTATCTCTCGACCTTGATCTCTCTCTCTTCACCACCATCCCGCTGAGCCCTCACCCTCCTCTTCACCCTCTTCCTCTACAAACTGATGGTTCACCTCCTGTCTCTCAGGCAGTCATCAGTCTCATCTCTCCCACTTACCCTCCTCACCCTCTTCTTCTCTTTCTCTGGTTTTTCCTTCATGTTTTTCCCCTGGATATCAGATGTTTTTCCATATAGGGCTTTAGAATTATAGAACAGTGCAGTCTTTCTAATAAAAAAAATAGAAGTGTAACTTTTTTAACCTTCTTCTTAGCTTCTCATAACATGAAATGTTCTATTCTTAGTATTTACATTGTGGATCTTTCTCTCTTCAGGAGTTGAAGCAAGACATCTCCAGTTTTCGCTACGAGGTCCTGGATCTCCTTGGGAATCGGCGTCCTCCTCGGCGTAACTACTCCTCCTCGAGCGAGACGGCGAAAGATGATGGTGCCATGGCATCTGAGGATGACAGCGAGTCAGGTGAAGGCACCGGAGGAGGCGTGGGAGTCCAGAGGTCAAAGAGTGTGACCTTTATGACCCCGGCAGAGGACGATACAAAGCCAACACCAACGCTTGGTGTGTCCGCACTGGTGCGCTCCATTTCTGGAATGACCCAAATAGAAAGAGGGGTAGGTGGAGAGGAGCTGGAGGAAGGCATTGGATGGGGGACAGAGGAGGAGGAAGAGGAGGGGAAACCAAAGAGCAATGGGCTGAAGACGACCGTCATCTCTCCGTCCTCCACCACTGTCCTCCCCTTGCCATCTTCATCATTCTCTTCTACACTCTCCTCATCATTTGCTCGTACAAGGAGCCGTCTGCAGCGCCTATCAGCTCCGAGTGCAAAGACGGACTCTTTCAAACGTCTCTCCTACCTGTTCTCCCGCTCCAAACGCAAAGCCCCACCTATGCCTGTTCCACTTCAGTCCCCAGTCTCCTATACCATCTCCGACGGGCTGCTCCACCCCTTGGGGAGCCACAGCCACTCCGACTTCGGACTCAGCAACGTGACCAGAAGTGAGACCCACCTGAACGAGATGGGCCGCTCTGTCGACATCAATAACCCGTCGTTCTCTCCACGGAGAACGAACGGGCGGGACTCGCTTTTGACGCTGCCCCTCCCCACCCCCCTGCCCTTGCCAATCCCTGCACTGTGCTTCCAACATGTCCGAGTCCAGCTCACGCCTCCTGGACTCCAGCGAGGACGTTTTCCAGGGTGGAGGCATGGGAGGATCTGGCGAGGGCAGCGTAGACGGAGGAGGAGGGGGAGGAGGAGGAGGGGTGATGATGATGGGTGGTTGGGTGGGACCCTGCGATGATGTCATAGAGGACAGCTGCGAGGTCATAGAGGACTCTGTCACTACACAGCTATAGGAGAGAAGGACTACCAAACTTGTTCTTTGTTTGCAAAATGGCTGAATACATACAGAGATGGAGAGAGAGAGAGAGAGAGAGAGAGGACGGAGAATTCAGTGGAATCTGTTCGAGCAACTCACTTGGATGGATTCGGGATTCTGGAATTCTAGAATGCAGCACTCCTGAGAACGGAGCAGGTTCTAAGGATTGACTTCATTGTCATGGTAACACCTGTGAGGACAGAAGGCATCCTAAAGTGACTGATGTTCATAAAGACAGTTTGTCTGGTGTTTTTCAGGGTTTAAACTCACGCCTTTCACTGTTATGTGAACTGCATTGCTAGAAAGTTCTGGAGATAAGTCGTTAATAACTGAGCTAACTTAACTAGCTAGCTAGAACTCAATTAAAAGTCCATAAATCTGTTTGGAAAACTTATTCCAGACAGTCAAAGTATCTTCAGTTTGACATTGTCTAGTATTTTTTGAGATATAAACACACACGAGTTCACTACTGAATGAATTCACTAGAGGCTAACTAGCTAGCCAAACAAATAAACGTTTTAACTGCTAATGTCCAATTCAGCAGACTTTCAATGGGCCAAACTGTAAACTAATACAGGTTAAAAAGAACATAGTTTTTTCTAACTGTAGCAATTGCGTTTCCAAGTTGTTGGTGTGAAGATTAGCAAAAAAATTTTGGCTTAAAAACAAAAAAGATTCACACTACTTGTGAACAATTGCTAAAACGTGAGAGAAGAAAATATGAATTTCATATAGAGGTAAAAATAATCCTATTTTAAAATTAAAATAGGATGTAAATGAGGAAGTTTGCTTATAAACAGAAGGCAATTTGTGGTGTTAGACATGCTGGGGTCTGCATTAAATTGCTCAGGGAAGACTGTGGCTACAGTCTCCCATAATAATTAGTTTTCCAAATACAAAACCTCCTAAAATACTACATCTAGTCTCTGGGAGTAATTATATTGATAACTTGTTTTATAATGAAGGAATTTTTCTTTTCTTTTTTCCCTCTGGATTGCGGTGGGATCTTGACCTTTTTTTTCTGGTGTTCGTAAAGTTATGCCAGACTGTCTTTATAAACATCTGCCATTTTCCATGAATGCCACAAGAAGACCAAAGTTCTTCTTTTAAAAGGAGCATACATTTTTTTTCTTCTTGTTTTTTTTTTCTGAAAGATTAAAACACACATGATTATTATGGAATTACAGGGATTCAAAGTGACTTTTCAAAAAGGAAATATCCCTATTTGGAAAGTTTCACATGATGGTTTCTTTCCCTTTAACCAAACTTTGAATCTGTAATTGGAATAAAAATGGAATTAAATCATCTTCAAGCCAGTGGAGTTTGAATCGAACTACCTTTTTACCTTCAGCTGAATGAAAGGAGATCACACACGGAATAACCTCCCCTTTAACCCTGGAACAATGGATTTAAACTCGACCGAATCACTGGAATGAGCAGGGGCGGCGTGGAACCTTTGCTGCTGTCGATAGTGTGCACCCTCTCTCTCTGCATCAACAAGGGCCAAGGAACTTTATTTTATCCTAATAACAGTTAATACTAGTAATAATAATAATAATGGTAATAATAATAAGAGACTTCTATTAATAATAATGAGGATTATTCTGGTTTCTATACACTGTCTTTGCTTCTATTTGAGTTGCCTACGATATCCTGGCTTCTCGTTCAGCTCTTCCTTAATAAGTACACTTTAACCTGGTGAATAATAAGATATTTATTGTGAGGAGGATGGATGGATGAATTTTTTTGGGTGGGGTTGGGGGGCTTAAGAAACGCAGGACGTTTTCAGGAAGGAAGAACAAGGAAAAGGGAAATAAAGGCAGGAGGAAAGATTGGAGAGGAAATGAGGCAAATAAGTGAAGACACGTAGATACGCTTGAATGAGGAACAGATGGACTGAAATGAGGACGAGTTTGCCTTTCTGTCTATCTGGGAAATCTATTTTAAAGGGAGATTTCACCAGAATTTCATCATGATTTTTTTTTTCTCTTGAAGCCGCTTGGTGAGGCGACTTCAAAGGGTTGGCATGAGCAGAGGCTGTTGAATTTTACTCTGGTTAATATACGACTGTCAGCGGTGAAGTAGAGAAATTATGCATGTTTGATCAAAAAAGAAAAAAAAATACACCGTTACCTGCAACACACACACGCAAACACACACATTTGCAATCAGCTCGTGTGATGAAGTAGTAAGATAAGTTTTGGCCTTTTTTTTTCCTCTCAAAAGGATGACATCAGCTCCTCTTACTTATTATTTGATTGTTTTATCCGTTTTGTCCATCCTTGTCCTTGTGTCCTTAAAAAGAAAAAAAAAAGCCCCTCTGGTAGACGCTGCAACCTCACCGCCAGCTGTCTTGGCAGCAGAAAGCCTCAAAGCAGCGATGAATCAGCATCCCAAAATGTCACGATGTCGACTGCTTTGCTTCCTGTAATCATAATGTCATGGCCAGAGCCAGAGAGCTCGGACAGCAGGGGCACAGCTAAGTGCTTAACAGTGCCATCCTGTCAATTTATTATTTAACATTTTATATTATATATATTATTTTGCTTTCCAGTAAAAGAGGAAGACAAATATGTACTTGACAATCTCTTTAATACAGTATGATTTTAATCCGCATAAGAAGAAAAGTTGCAGTTGTTCAAAAACTTAAACTTTTTAAAATCACTCTCCCACTTCACTTTTTCTGTTTGTTTTTTTAAGGGGACTCATTATTTTGTTAGGTAGAGTTAACTCAGGCACAAGTTAGGCTCAACCACAATCCCAACAGACCAACTGGTCTGAATGCCAGTCTGCATCAGATGAGGGCTCAGCTGATACCTTTCTATGCATTCCACTGGCAGATCTTATATAGTGCATGCTGTTAAAGCTGCTTTAGCCTGCCTACAATTGCTGCACATCTGCAAGCTGCTTTGCAACCCAGTCCACTCAGAACTCTTCCTGTCATTGCTGTGTCTGACTTAGTCAATGTCATGCCATTTGTTACTGATGCTTGCTCTGCTCTGTGCTGGCCTGACAAAACAGCCGTACTGACAGATCCAAAAGACTTCAGATGGAAACAACAGCCTTCAGCGTGCTGTGGAACAAGATGGGATCATGTTGTTTCAGTGTCCACACATTTAGCTGCCTAATGTTGGAAAATCTCAGATAGCTACTGCAGAAAACAAACTTGCTATCCTCTTCTTATTTTGGTGATACAATTAAGCCTTCATCTTCTCTGGATATTTCAAACCCAGTGACAGAAAAAGAAATGTGCATATTATATTGAACTGCCTTGTTAAGATTAAATTAAAGGGAAGGACTTGTCTGTTGCCACTTTAAAATATGGCACCATTTAGCAATTTAGTTTAACATCAAGCATATGCAAGAAAATGATGCGTTCTTGTGTAATTTTTGTAATCACGCTAAATTCACTTTAAGTACTCCATCCAGCAGCACCGTTTCCACTGTTTGACCAGGCACAGCCCAAGCTAACAGCCCCACTATGGGTTTTAGTGGTTCCTGTGTTTGCAGCCATCATGTGTATTGTTTGCATTCACTATTTTAGGAGTCATACATGCATCACAAAGCATCTTTGGGAGCTACAGGGTTCAGCAGTGAATGTGTTTCCACCAGTCAGTTCCAGCTGCTCTGTACTTAGTTCTTAGTGGGTGTGTATTTTGATATTCAGTCCAGATCTGTGTTATTTTTCTAAAAAGTAGAAAAGGTGGTAAACACAACAATGAAGATGGATTTCAGCAAAGATGAACAGTGAAAGTACCACGCCGGGGTGTAATTTATAGCTGAGCGACTCCTCCGTGATACACTCACAGCGAGCACAACAACGAGGCAGCACAGAGACCGTGAACCCAGGTGGAGGGGCTTTTTTTTTTTTTAGGCTGACAGATGCAGCGTTACTAACTGCAATCATGATCCAAAGCTTTGCAGAGAGTCCTTCATCAGACCGCCTTAAACTTTAAGAAAAGCAACATGTTTCCTGCTCCCTTCCTGCTTTGTAAAACCAATTCCACAAACTTTCATTTACAGCTGTCTGTAAATGTGGCAGATTTCTCTCAGCTTACAGTGCCTTGCGAAAGTATTCGGCCCCCTTGAACTTTTCAGCCTTTTGCCACACTTCAGGCTTCAAACATAAAGATATAAAATTTTAATTTTTTGTGAAGAATCAACAAGTGGGACACAATCGTGAAGTGGAATGAAATTTATTGGATGTGTGAAACTTTTTCAACAAATAAAAAACTGAAAAGTGGGGCGTGCAATATTATTCGGCCCCCTTGCGTTAATACTTTGTAGCGCCACCTTTTGCTGCAATTACAGCTGCAAGTCGCTCGGGGTATGCTCTATCAGTTTTGCACATCGAGAGACTGAAATTCTTGCCCATTCTTCCTTGCAAAACAGTTCGAGCTCGGGCTTGAACTGGGTGGAGCTCTGTTTGTCGGGCACCAGCGTGCACCAGTCAGGATTACTCAGCATTTAATTGGATGTTTTTGACTGTTAAACAGTTTTACATGTCATCTTAGTCAAGTAAATACACTGCTTTCTTTTAAGTTCAGTTTGCAGAGAGGTTAACAGTGGATTATTCTTCCAGTTCACAAGTGATGGGACATGTGGCTCTTTGTTCAGGCATTAATTCCCATCATTAATGTTGTTTGTCTCATTGCGAAACTTGCATAAACTCCTTGTATCCTGCCTAACCAAATGAAGAGTGAGGTGAACATATGTTATCTATTCACCCAAAGTGTTTGTGACTTTTGTATTTGGAAGGTGAATGAAGAGGGGAAAACTCTCAAAAGGTCAAAGCTTCAGCAACATTTGTGGTACAAACACTGGAGGCTGTAAACCTGTTAAACCCCAGATTTTTAATCTGTGAGATCCTGTCCTCGTGTTTACAAAGTCCTAAAGCTGCTCCAATCACTAAGATTTATTGTGCAATATGAAAGGGGAATTTCATAGTTATTGATGTAAATAGCTGCGATTTGTCTACTGGGTGTGTGTAAATGACTGTTTGCATACACGCTTCCCATGAAAATGCTAAAAAGTGATAATACATCAGTGGTGTGTTTTCAGCTTGTTGCACTATCCTCAAGTGGCCCAGGGAAAATCAATTAATCCTGCTCTAATGCATGGGGATATTAGAAAAATGTGGATGAATATTTAAATAATACTTTTGATCTTGTGTGAGGCTCCAGGCATTTAATAAATCAATGTTTTGATCAGCTAGCTCACAAGATCCCTGGACTTGCGCTCAGCAGGACGGGGGGGTCTGGGGAATTTAATGGCTTCTAAAAATTGTTGCTTAAAGTGATACAGCGTCCAGTCAGCATCAGTGAAGGAAGTAAGGCTCTGAAGTGGAAAAAAGAACCCCGAACGCAAACAAAGGCCCACTTCCAAACTGGCCCCTACACCCTGTGTGGAGTCACACTTGTGGCATTTAGTTACAGGTTAGGGTAAACACTACAGCTGCAATTTATATTGTATATCACAAAATCACAACAGTCAGCTCAGCTTTATGTTGGAAGGTAAAGAATGTACACTGTTAGAGAGAAAACCCCAAGAATCAGACGATCTCCTATGCACAACAGACCTTATGAAGGATGCACTCACTTTTAACAAGAACAGACCTCCAACTGAAGCAGGCTCAGGGAGGGGCAGCCATCCGCCGTTACCTGTTGTGGGGTTGAGGGGAAAGAGAGCATTTTTTTTTTCTTTAATATCAGCAAAGTGCCATTTCATTTTGTTTGCAGCTGCAATAATCCTGAAATAAGCGCACAGAACTCGCATCCGTGTGTGGCATTTCCTCCTCGATGCACACAAAACATTTGCTGCACCTTTGGGGAGTGCAGTTGGTTTACTCTTTGTGGATTGCTAGATATCTAGATTATCAGTTAGCACTGCCTAGCTTTTTGCATAAAAACAAAATACCTGGATTTAACTCTCCAAACCTCTTGGACAAGCTGTTAGAGCAGTTAACCACACATATCAAACCATATTACAAGTCAGATAGTTCAGTTAATAATTCCCTTAAAAGCACCAACACTACAAACACCTTGCAGCCTATTCAGCACCTATTTGACAAAGTAGCCCCGTCCCTATTAATACATAGGTTAAAGCCTTAATAAAAATTAAAATAGGTGAATTATTTAAATTACAGTTATGAAATAGAAAATTAGATGTGGAGACTCCCAAAAAAACTTTGTACCAGGCCTTTAAACTTGTTCATTTCATTGCTAAAGTTGGGCATTTTAACATGGGAGTCTGAGGGGTTGACTCACTTGTGGAGTCAGCCTCAAGTGGCCATTATAGGAACTGCAGTTTGTGCTTTTTAAAACCCAGAAGTTGCCCATTGATTTTTGCGCTGAACTTAAGACAGTGCAATATATTCCTAAAATGAAACTGTGCTGCGGTTGTCACCATGCTACACCATCATCTTTAGCCCTTCTTATTTGTGTGTACAACTTTAAAAAGCTTCTGATACTTTAAAAAAAAAAATAATATATATATATATATATATATATATATATATATACATAAAGGAGAGACAAAAGTAAAATTCAAACCAGCCATCATCATGTTACAACTGTTCATGAAGGCTGATACTGCCAATAACCCAGAAAGCAGAAGTGGGGTTTTTTTTTGGTTTTTTTTTTTTTTAAAAAAGGAAAAAGCCAGATTTCTCCCAGTTACCATGGCAACCAGCCTGCATGTCACCACCCTATAATGAGGACCGTGCGGGTGTCATGATCAATCAGGCTTCATCAATTGTTGTGACGGCCATGTGCGGTGAGATTGGGTGTTTCCTACCGACAAATGAAACTGCAGCTTTACTACCAATGTTGCACCAATTGAAGGCTTTTATTTTGAAATGTAAAACCTGAGTGAGGAAACTCACAGAGGAGCATTGATAATTTGATTAAGTCACTGCAGCTGTGTGTGCGCTGCCCTTAAAGATTTCGGATCATGACCACACACACACACACAAACGAAATAACGAGGGACTCAATAGGCCGCATATGCTATTTGGCAGAGCGTTGATAATCAATCTCTGTGGTAGATCAATATCAGTAATGCCTGTCTGTTCCATCAGCAGGTTTTGTGTGTCTGTGTGTGTGTGGGGGGGGGCATGTTGTAATCAATCCAGCCAGAATCTATAATTAGATTCTGTTCACTCCTGATTAATAGGTATTGACTTGTGCACAATCAATAGTTGTGTGTTTGTGCCTGCACGTCTGTCATTATGAGGACCAATTTGAGTTTTAGGGTATCTGCGGAAAGTGAGGACAATTTGACCGACCTGTTTGAGGGTTAATGCTTGATTTTAGGGTTCGTTTGAATTTGAATTGGCTTTTATGGTGGTCACACAAACAGGGGTCCTCAAAAAGCAGTAGAAACATGTGCCTGTCCAGGAGAGAGAGACACTGAGATGTAGAGAAACTACTGAACCATTATGCGAGAAGATATATGTTCTAAGTGGACATGTGGTGATACACTGTAGGTTATAAAAATAGCTAGAAATCGGCAGTGGCGAGGAAAGGAAGGGACGCATGATTCATCTTATGCATTATTCACTCACACGACCACTGACCAGCTGCAGGTTTGACTGTGAATTACTTGAGGCAGCCGCAGCCTCCGGTCCACTTTAATAACCCTGTGTGAATGTGAATCACATGCACGGTGCCTCCGAGGCAGCCGGAGACAACAGCCTTGTCTCATGCAGCTGTCTCCAAGGTTAAAAAATGACAAGAAGGGCCAAAAACTGCAGTTCCTCCAACAGCCACTTGAGGGTGAATCCAAAAGTGGGTTGATACCCATAAACGGCATTAAAAGCATGTTTACAACCCAGAACATAAAAACCATTTGGGCCTTTATAGATATTTTCCCCCTTTGTAACAGCAGTACAGGAGGTAAATGATTTTGTATCTCTTTAATCTGGGCACAAGAGTGAGGTGAGATTTAGCAGACAGCTCATCTACACTAATTGAAGTCAGTGGACTGGATCTCTGCTTGGGCTGTTGGTGATTTTGGAGCATTTGTAACACAAGTATTGGACATAATGTGAATTGCTGTCTGGTGCAGACAGGTGAGTGAAATCCTAGGGTGGTAACAAGACCCAAAATGCACATACAGTACATGACATTTAACCTGCTCACGAATGCGCACAATCTGTAGGCAAAGGACAAGATTTCTGTTTTCCTTTCTGCGACCAATCACGTTTGAGCGGGCTCTCAGTCAGTGCTTCATATTGGAGTGGTGTGTATTCCCCACATCCTCACATTGTTTCATTTACATTGGGATTTAGAGTAACAGTAGGTGGCATACATTCTCACAGCACTGGATTTCAGCTGCTGGGTTTCACTTTTTTTTTTTCTCATTCGCTATTATAGGAAGCAGGTCCAGGAGTGAGTAAGAGGGCTTTCGGAAAAGGTGTCCCTGCATTATGTGTGAAAAGCAGCTGAATATTGCACCTTTTGCTTCATGTTATCATTGCCATCAACGGTCTCGACCAGCGTCGTAGAAAAGATGAAATGAGCTGATCCCAGATCATGTCTTATCCCACATGTTGCTGTATTTTTTAGGGTGGTGCACTCGACCTTCATGCACAGACTCCAAGGTTTAGTCACTTTCATTGGTATTCACGTCAGTTGCTTCAAAGTTTAAATTCTTTAAATGAAGTAACAGCCCTCTTCGTGCCGCCCATCGTCGTCACGCCGTCGCTGCTGTTCTCTTCCTCTCTGTGCGCCCCTAAAAGCCGAGAGCTGATCTGAAGTCGCTGAGCTGTTTTACACTAAAATCAGTTAATGCATCGATCCAACTTAGAGTCATGTTAAGGCCAGGGCGTGTCCTGGTTGTCACAGAACGAGACCCCGGGCAGGTCATCAGTCAAACTTCAGGGCTATCATGCCAAATAGAAATGAGCATTAATGCTAAGACTGTCTCCAGTTTCCTCTCATCAATCAATAATCAATTCCCTACATGTCTCAGAGGTTTGTGGAAAAAAAGTGTTTTTATTTGTTTTTTCTTCAAAGAAGGGCTGGAACAGTTTGCCGCTGCTACTCATCACACGGGCACTTTCCCATATGCACACACAGTGACAGACATACATACACAGATGCACAGTACATATACAGTATATGAGTATATCATTCAGGTTGCCCTCTCACCTTCTAAAGGGATTTTGAGCTTTAAGAATAAGAAACCTGTCCTTTTTTTTCTTTGTTTTTATGGATTTCCACACGGATGAATGTATGACTGTGTTATTTTTCTAGAACCGGACGGCTAGCGCACGTTGTTGACTCTTTAATAAAGGCATCCTTAGAAAAGTGGGCTGTGATCGGACTGTTTCTTTACCTTCAGTCTCTGTCTGAGACTCTTTCCTTTTCAGTTATCCTGTAAGAACGGATCTCGGGGTCCACCCTGAACGTAAGTTTGAACTGCTTGAAACTGCGAGATCTTTGATTCTCGATCATAAGAGCTCTGATTAACTGCATATATTCTGTTTTGGGACCAAAATGACACATTTTATTTTTTTATTTTTACATGTATAATCATCCACATCTGTTCAGTATTAAAATATTTAGATGCATTTAAGAACGTTTGTTTACCTCTTTGTAAAAACAAACAAAATCAGTATATAGTTTATAGATCATGTCATGATTTCATACACATTCTGTTTCCTGTTGCTATTTAAAATGAGCTAAAATACAAATAGAGGTGCTTCGTTTTTCTTCCAAATTATCTTCACAGATTTGCAAAACAAGTGTAAACATCTTTGATTGCAAAAAAGAAAAATGAGAGAAATTTGAAAAGCAGTTTTGAAAAATTCTGCAGAGGCTGATGAGTGCGTGTTTGATACAACCAGAGGAGAGAGTGAGCAAATCAAAGAACAGAAGCGGTTACAGCTACGGAGGTGATTAAGACCCAAACACCTGCTACGACTCTATAAAGCCAGCTGTGCATTTAAATGTGGAGTCACAAAAGGCACTTTTAACAGGAGCGCTTGTTTTGTCTGTTCCGGCACTGCAGCTCTGGTTATTTTTAGACGCGCTTGGAGACGAGGAGGACTCACTCTGAGATTTAATTGACATCCTGTCGGGTGTTTCTAGGTGCCTGACTGCATGACTGTCTCCTGTCAGAGCGAGCGCAGTGAGTCGTAAGAAACCCGCTCACCATAAAAGACTGTGGATGTGGCTTCTAATGCCAAATATAACCTGCCTGAGCCATGTAAATCAGATCAAGTGGAGCTGACTTCCTTATGTAAGAGGTGGGAGTTCTTAATGGATCGTGCCTGTGCTGTCAAAGTGCTTTTCATTTACTTTTGCATATTCAGTGATGTTGCACTAACAGCCACATGTGGGCCTGTTTTTCTTCATAATTCTTCATGCTGCTGCAAAACTTTGATTTCCACTAAATACAGTCAAGTTATCAGAATGCAAAATATTTCAGTGTTTCGGTCTTTGAGCAAATTATATGTTAAAGTTGCCGCTAACTTTAACATATAATTTTCAACCATTTTTCAGGTCTGAAAATTGAAGCCAATGCAGGAGTGCCTTAAACCAGCAGCACATGGCTCCTCTGGTTCTAAAAATAAGTCAAATTGTAAAGAGGTCTATACGCAATAATCACATAATCATAATCACCAACCTCCCTGCCACTAGGAAAAGTCGATGGTTGCCCAGTGCGTTGAAGTTTTATTGGATTCAGTGACCAACTACAGGTAGTTGCAGCAACAAGCTGGTTGAGGGTGCAACATCCTCAACCTCTGGGTGACCAGTTTTCAATCGCAGGGCAATTGCACAGGTTGCCTTGTGGGAAATAGGTTGCCACCCCATTGCAATCAATCTGAGTAAGTCTGCACTGTCTCTCTTTACAATAGGAGGCTCAACACAGTTGTTTTCCAACTGGTTGACCATTCATGGTGGGAGGAAGGAAGTACCTTGGGAAATCCCACACAGACATAGGGAGAACTTGCAAACTCCGCACAGAAAGGCCCGGGCCAAATGATGGATTCAAACCCAGGACCTTCTTGCTGTGAGGCAACAGTGTTGATCACCCCGGCACCGTGCTGCCAACTGGTTGTATTCTGGTTTTATTCCTATATGAAAGCAAGGCTGCTAAGCACCTTTAACCACCTGAGACCCGAGCTCCCGTTTGTGATGGATTTTTAATTTCTCCTAGATATTTGTGATTAGATGGACCTGATATGCATAAAAATTAAGCTTGGAAGTTGTATTTTGTTACATACTTTTATGGAAAAAAATGTCCTCAGATGTGGACAGTGGGATTATTTTATAGCATAACACAACAGAAACAACACGACATAACAAAGTATGAAACACTATTGAGCAGAATAAAGTATAAGGTGCAGTAAAGCCGAGATGTAATGTCCCCACATGTGGATGCAGGGTCTCAGGAGGTTAAGTTAAATTACCATCCAGGATCTATGTCACTATTTCTGTTTCAGATCTATGAGGCTGGACTCTGATTGGAAGAATTTCATGTGTGTCGACTGAAACACATTTGTGCCAATTCATCACAGACGATCATCAGATTATCACGAACAGATTGTATGTAACTGCCAACTTCACCCCATTCAATCCCAAACTGGTGGCAGCAGCAGCTCGCCCCTGTCTTCAAAGGCAACAGGATCGCAGGTTCACTGTTTCCAAAAACAACTGTTTGCATTAAATAACCCTTGAAAACAGCCACTGAGGCCATAAGCTTGTTTAAAGTTCATGCCCAAATATGATACAGAAGAGAAGAAGGAAACCAAGAGAGCATTTCCTAATTTCAGTTTTTCTGAACGAGTCATTATGTTAGACTGAACCTTCTTAAACAGGATACATACAGTTGAAATGGACCAGCCACCTCGATTAAAACCACCTCGCGTCCTTATTCACGCGAGGGTCACCACAGTGGATGGATCCACAGCCCTCCTTGGGATTTGTCTCCTCCCAGTCTCAAATCCCGGAGCTTTCCTGTGTAATTTGTTAACCACTACACTAAACTGACAATTACTCTGTCTGAACACAATCTAAAGCAGTTTTCACACATGCACTACAGCCCTGAAGATCTAGACATCACCTGACAGAGCTGCATGTGAGAATCCAGTTCAATTTGACTGGTCTCTGAACTCCCAGCTCCTTAGAGCAGAATCCATGTGATGGCAGTGATACTCTGGTACATTTACCATTAGCAAGTGGGCGTTATGTGTGCTGCCTCCTTCTGGCTCTGCCCAGGCAGCTCCATCACCTAAACCACATTAAATACATTATTTCATGCTGTGTGTTAAATGAAAGGGAAAACTGCTGTGCTTGAGAGAGGACAACTTTTGAAACTAATCTGCCAAACTTTGAGTGTGAAAACGTGAAGACTGTGCAGCCCTTAGTTGGCAAAAAGTCACCAAATGTTGAGAACCCTCGCTTTTATGATGTAGCTAAGTTGTGTTTTGAGAGATTTTGTGATATCCGTGTGAAATATCCTCAGTCATATGTATCCTTTGCTTGTCATGTTCAGTTTCAGAAAAACCAAGATGGGGATGACCAAAGTGCTTGAGGCTTAAAAACAAACGAACAAAAAAAAAAATGTATATATATACACACACACACTGCTCAAAAAAAATAAAGGGAACACTCAAATAACACATCCTAGATCTGAATGAATGAAATATTCTCATTGAATACTTTGTTCTGTACAAAGTTGAATGTGCTGATAATAAAATCCACACAGAAATCATCAATGGAAATCAAATTTATTAACCAATGGAGGCCTGGATTTGGAGTCACACACAAAATTAAAGTGGAAAAACACACTACAGGCTGATCCAACTTTGATGTAATGCCCTTAAAACAAGTCAAAATGAGGCTCAGTATTGTGTGTGGCCTCCACGTGCCTGTATGACCTCCCTACAACGCCTGGGCATGCTCCTGATGAGGTGGCGGATGGTCTCCTGAGGGATCTCCTCCCAGACCTGGACTGTCTGTGGTGCAACGTGACGTTGGTGGATGGAGCGAGACATGATGTCCCAGATGTGCTCAATCGGATTCAGGTCTGGGGAACGGGCGGGCCAGTCCATAGCTTCAATGCCTTCATCTTGCAGGAACTGCTGACACACTCCAGCCACATGAGGTCTAGCATTGTCCTGCATTAGGAGGAACCCAGGGCCAACGGCACCAGTATATGGTCTCACAAGGGGTCTGAGGATATCATCTCGGTATCTAATGGCAGTCATGCTACCTTTGGCGAGCACACGGAGGGCAGAAATGCCACCCCACACCATTACTGACCCACTGCCAAAGCGGTTATGCTGAAGGATGTTGCAGGCAGCAGATCGCTCTTCACTGCGTCTCCAGACTCTGTCACGTCTGTCACATGTGCTCAGAGTGAACCTGCTTTCAGCTGCACAGGGCGCCAGTGGTGTTCTCTGGTAAATGCCAAGCATCCGGCATGGTGTTGGGCTGTGATCACAACCCCCATCTGTGGACGTCGGGCCCTCATACCATCCTCATGGAGTCGGTTTCTAACCATTTGTGCAGACACATGCACATTTGTGGCCTGCTGGAGGTCATTTTGCAGGGCTCTGGCAGTGCTCCTCCTGTTCCTCCTTGCACAAAGGTGGAGGTAGCGGTCCTGCTGCTGGGTTGTTGCCCTCCTACGGCCTCCTCCATGTCTCCTGGTGTACTGGCCTGTCTCCTGGTAGCGCCTCCAGCCTCTGGACACTACGCTGGCAGACACAGCAAACCTTCTTGCCACAGCTCACATTGATGTGATGAGCTGCACTACCTGAGCCACTTGTGTGGGTTGTACCTTGGGAAATAGGTGAAAGCACCACCAACATTCAAAAGTGACCAAAACATCAGCCAGAAAGCATAGGTACTGAGAAGTGGTCTGTGGTCCCCACCTGCAGAACCACTCCTTTATTGAGTGTGTCTTGCTGATTGCCAATAATTTCCACCTGTTGTCTATTCCATTTGCACAACAGCATGTGAAACTGATTGTCAATCAGTGTTGCTTCCTAAGTGGACAGTTTGATTTCACAGAAGTTTGATTGGAGTTACATTGTGTTGTTTAAGTGTTCCCTTTATTTTTTTGAGCAGTATATATATATATATATATATATATATATATATATTTTTTTTTTTTTTTTTTTGAGTGGCAAATCTGCCAGTGTTATCTCCTAATGTGTTTCAGTCTCACGGTGTTAATGTCCATCTTCAATTTGGACCTAAACTCTTAAAACAAAGTGCAACAGAAACAGCTTTGACCAAGCACAGCAGCAGTAGAAAAAAACACCGACAAACAAACTTTCAATGCAAGTTTTATTGAAAGCAGTTTTATTCAGTTACAAAGCCTGTGCTCACAGTTGGCTCTGTTGTTTCTCTTGTCCTGGATGCTTTTAGAGGTCAGGTTGGTGTCACTGTTTTAAAGTAGTGTTTGTATGTGTGTGAATCGGATCTAAACTGATAAAACCTGTCTCTTTCTGTACTCTTTTTCTCTACTTGTTGAGAACAAGAGTGCTTTTCAGTAACGTGTCATGTAATCTAAATGTATTAATATTTTTATTCAAGGAACAGCTGAAAAGGAGAGCAGGGGAGAGCGAGGTAGAGAGAGATGAGAGTTTTTAACAAAGCCCTCGCTTGCCCGTTGTGTGGGCTGCACCGCTGAATAAAAACCAGCTTTCATCTCTCTTTTTCTTTCTTTTCACTCTCTCTACATCAACCTCCCCTCCACCAACTCAGTGTCAAGTTCTGCTATGAGACACACAGGGATCTGTGTGTGTGTGTGTGTGTGTGTGTGTGCATTGTGGAATGAGAAGCTGGCTGTCCTTTTGGCAGGCAGCAGTACACTAAAGCACCTCTCAGAAAAACCGGACTATTATTGAACCACTGACAAACGCTCTCATCTCGCTGTGAAGCTCTCTCTCTCGTTCACACACTCTCAGATATGCAGTCAGAACATTCAGGCACACAGAGAGACAAAATACATGCACTCCTGCACGCACACACTCACGCACGCACACACACACATACACACACATCTCTACAGAGAAGAGCAGAAGAGTTTAGGGAGTTTACAAACTTGGCATGAAGGAGTTCCTCAGGGAACGTACCAAGATCCTCTGTGGATTACAAAAATATCATAAATTGTCCTTTGCGAAACACTTTGCAACGATCATTTGAAGTGCAGTGGAAACACAACATCCATCCATCCATCATTTTGTGCTGCTTATCCGGATTCAAGTCACTGAAGCAGTTTAAGCACAGATGCCCAGACCGGCCTCCCTCCAGGGGGAGAGACACAGTGGTGTTCCCAAATCTCCTGAGAGACACAGCCTCTTCAGCATGTCCTGGGTGTTGCCCTAGAGTCTCCTCCCAGTTGCTTGAAACACCTAACCTCGTAGGAGAAGTCTGGGAGGCATCCTATTTAGATGCCTGAACCACCTTAAATAGCAGTTTTCACTCTGGAGGTGCAGTGTCTCTTCTCTCAGCCCCTCTAAAATGACCAAGCTCCTCACCCACAGCTTGTGGCTGTAGTTGATAGTATGAATGTTTATTGACTGAAAATCTACAGCTTTTCCTTCGGGCTCAGATCTCTCTCACTGCAAGCCAGTATAGCATCTGCGTTAGTCTCCCGCTCCTCACAAAACAGTTTTTAATAACAAACAATTAGAGTTTGAAGTACAGTAGAGTTATTCTGTTCATTAACAGCTTTGCATTTTTATCCTTGGACTACAGCTTTGCATAATTAACCCTTCAAAATAGCTCTTATTTGTCTTACACTGGGCCTTGGTGCACCCATCACTTCATTCTCTTTCTGAAACAAGCTAATTTAGCTCATCTCACTTTAAGCCAGCTCTCTTCTGATTGGCTGCCCTTGACAAACAGAAGGTCTGAAGAGCAGGCATTCTGCTCTTTGAATATTTAAACACGTATATCAGACAAATGTCACAATTTTGATTATTTGCTTTCTTTTTTTTAAAAGCAATTTTGTTTCAGTTGGTTCCGTACTCTTTGCTCATTCAGTTCAATTTTATATTTAAAAAAAAAAGGTTTGTTTTTTAACACCTCAATTTAGTTTTTTTTATTGTTAGCTATAATCACCTGGTCTCTCACACACACACGCTCACACGCGCACACACATTAAGTGGCGTGTGGCTTTGCATGAAGCTATTGGATAAATGGTTAACTACCCAATGACCCTGAGCCAATCATATGTCTGCACATGTACATCACAAGCATCACAAGCATCAAGGCCACAGGCACAGGTGGGTAATAAGCCAAGAGCACATCTAATAGTTCAGCTCAGAGGTCAAAGATCGTGGCATAGGCAGGTCAGTATCTATACAGATGTGAGGCGATAAGTAGCTCTGTTAGACACCCAAGAATGAAGGAGAGCTAGATAGATGATCCGTCATCTGTCTCAGTTCACGGTTACATAACTGATTAAGCCTTGGAGCGTTTAGGTTGGTGCAGGACTCCCTCTGCTGGATGAAACTAAAGACTGCAAGCAACTCTTCGCACTGACCCTAAAGATTTTTCGTAGATCAGAGGTGCCACTCCTCACCAAAGAACTTGCTCACTCTAGTTCACCACAACCACAGAGTGTAAATGTGAAAAAGAAATTCTGATATACTGTAGTCACAGATTATTAATGTGACGTCTCAAACAAAGTAATTCGTTAATCAAGCAATCAGAGTAAAAGTACAGGGGGGCAATGGAAGGCCAGCTGGGTACAAATCCTGTCATACATCTTGTTTTAAAACAATCTTTAACACTTTCTAAATATCGACTAGGCGGTGGAGGTTTTTGGTGTATTTAGCTGGTATAGCAGGATATAGGTAGCATCTTCTTCTTGCAGCCACTCTCTTTAGGGGAATATAGGCACATTAAAAAGAAAAAATATATACATTGAATTAATTACAATGTGTACATTATAATTATATATATATATGTAACAAAAAAACACATTTTAATTTCCTTTTCATTTAACTTTTTTTTTGGTGCCTTCCAGAAGTTTATTTTGGAGTCACTTTCTTCTTTTCATGCAATTTTTTCATGCAATAAAACCAGTTAAAATGTTGCCTACCTCATTGCTTTTAAAGCAGAGAACACGTCCTTGTCAAGTATTTGAATTTCTCTTTGTTTCAGGATATATCTGTGGGAATAGAAAATTAAAAATAGAAATTATGTTGAGCCTAATTATTCAGTATAGACTTCTCTGACACCTGTTTTGCTGCAAAATCCAATGCAAAACATTTTCATTTAATTTAATACTCACACAGTACTTAACAGCAGGCAAAATAATTTTTCAAAGTTCAATTTTCTATGATTATATAGTAAAAGTTACTGGTACTAAATTGGGGATTCGTCCATATTCGGGCAAGAGGCTCGCTTCTTATTGGGTGCGGAGTGATACCTCTTCAACTTCAGCGTCTCTTCGACCTTCCTCTGTCTCTCATTGGTCCAGCCGCTGCCACTTCTTCCTCTCTGATTGGTCCAGAGGTCAAGTCGCAAAACACCCACAGCGGAAGCGATTGTTTGCAGGCGAAGCACCCTCTATGGTCCAGAGAAAGGTGTGAAAACGGGGAAATAACGGTACTCCGTGGAGCTATTTGAAAGTACAAAGCAAGCTTTATGACGAGATAAGGAGTCGGAGAGCGCAGGCGGGATGATTTTAGCGGCACATTTGTCGTTTTTCCTCCTAATTTCGTCGGTCGGAGCGGCTAAGGATGGGGATGACGACTGGGTTCATCTGCCAAACAAATGTGAAGGTAACGGCTCCTGGTCCTCACAGCGGGCTCCGAGCACCTCCACGAACCTTACAGCAGACAGAAACGTCATGCCATAGTATCGCTCTATATATATAGTACATTTAGTGTGTGTATATATATATATATATATATTATATAATTTCACTGTGTGACACCACCACATTGACAGCAGGCTGAAAAAGATTAAACATTACAGTAGGGATGGTACAGGGCTCAACTAAAACTTCACATCTGTCCATCATGTTTTTAGTTTCGTGCTTCTGAATTAAGCCTGTTGCTAATTTCTTAGCATAAATACATACAACACCATCCTGTAGCTTTTTTAAAAAAAATTTAAATTAAGGGGCTATTCGTAAGTTTTATTTTGAAAATTCTGCTGCTGCTAACCAGCTGAATCCTGGCCTTCTGCCAGGTCATCTTTAATGTCATTCCGCTTCCTCTTGTCCACGGATGGACTCCCAACTCCACCGTGCTGGACTGCAATCTGCTCTGAAGTACCACTCCAGCTGGAACCTACGCTGAGATGCAGAGGGAGACTACCATGACCAGCTGCAGTCCAAGACGGTGCAGTTGGAGTCCATCCGTGGGACAAAATACTTTTCAAAGACAGCTGTATGAATATGAGTGACCTGGATGGGACGGGTTTATCTGCAGATACGGTCACAGAAAACAGTCAGTTGTTTTTCTCACTTAGTAAAGAAACATTGTTGAGGTTTAAAGAACTTTTTTTTTTCTCTTCTTCTCTTTCCAGTCTGTAAGTTTGTCAGCATTGAGATGAAGTTGGCGTTCGAGGAGACGGGGAAGACCAAAGAAGTCATTGATAGGAACTACCGCTTCATAGACAGCAAGGGGGCCGATCCGATCGTATATGTCAATTCGTAAGTTTGAGGGCGTCTGCCTAGTATTGGGAGTCAGTGTCGAGGTAAAATGGAGCAAAAGAAAGCAGAAGTTCGTGTTCAGTTTCAAAGTAGAAGTGAAACCTGCTCAGTGTGGAGGGAGAGTAGCTGCCTGGCTGATTCTGGATCTTTCTCTCTCACTCAGAGACCGAGGCGGCAGCAGGGGACAGGAACTTGGTCAGGTTCAGTTCCTGTGGGGAAACTTATTATAGAACAGGGAAGCTGCCGATGTGCTCTGGGTGGCAGGTGTGTGCGAGCAAAGCTCAGCATGAAGGAGAGGCAGGCACGATTTTAGGATCTTTTGTAAAGTGTTAGAATGTTTGTAAGCAGACGTGTTTATTTTCAGTCTGCAGAGTGTGACATGTTTATCAAACACACAACACTCATGATGTTCTCCTTGTTTTTTCTTTTTTTGGGGGGGGGGTTACATTGAAAGGCAGCAAATGTCTGTGTGGCTCAGTCTCATAGCAAAATATTGTCACCCTCTTAAATTAATGGCCTAACTAATTTTTTAACAAAAGGTTTATTTTTGCCTAATTCATCGTATTTTTAGTGTTTGGTTCGACCTGGGCAGGAGTGATCGACAGGTCCATAAGTTTGACAGACATGTGGGGGATGCCCCAAGCCGTGTTCAGCTTCCTCATTAAGGCCACATATGACACCCTCCTTAGCCCTGGCTGTGGTTTGGCTCTGAAGAAACCTGCCAACTCTGCAAAGCCTGCAGCACATCCTCTCCAGCTGTAAGACGTCCTTGGCACAGGGTCGGTGCAGGTGGCGCCATGTGATTGGGAGCAAAATGTGATTGGAACTTGAGAGTGGACCTCAATCACCAGCTCAAGTCCCCAACAGAGATCACAACAACTTCTCTACAACCGGATATGATCTCGTGGTCCACCGCAGCATGGTCTGTGATATGGCAGAACTCACTATCCCATGGGAGGGAGGATGGAGGCAGCCATTGAGAGGAATAAAGATAAATACTCTGAGCTGGCAGCCGAGTGCAGAGGTGCAGGATGGTCAGCTGTCACTTACTCTGTGGAAGTTAGCTACAGAGGCTTCATGGGAACATCAACTTAGTGTCTTTTGAAGAGCATGTGAGTCACTGGCCAAAGGCTGAAGAAGGCCTTTGAGGATCTGGCAGAAGAAACAGAGCAGAGGAGCTTTTGGCTGTGGCTAAGAAGAATGGACGAGGCTTGGGGGAAGCAAGGATACTAGGCTCAGCTGAAGAGTGTTAGGGAGACGTCCCTGTCTGTTGTTCCACCACCATGAGATGTTCCGGGATCAATGGAGCGAAACATCGATGAGTGGTGATTCTTAGCTGATGACTCACCAATCTACCCATTAGCACTGTTGGAGGTGTGCCAAGCAGGCAAGCCATCATCTGTTGTCTTTTCTGAAAACCCTGAAAAAATGACTTTGGCCATTATTTGGCGTGTGTGTTAACCATAGACAGTATAAAAGATGACGGTAGCGACCGTGACATCACCCGGTGGTTTTGAAGTTCTTTACCGACGACTCAAGACGAGCCTTTCTGCTGCCACCACCTTGTTGTTTTGAAATCAAGCTGTGTATCTGACTGTGGAACTGCACTGCCCCCAGCTAACCGTTTAATCACACTCTAGGTACTGCTCGTTTCTGCAGCTTAGAATGACCAAAATTCACAAAGTGGACTTTGTTTTACTCAGTGTAACGCCAAATGACTGACAGAGCCCAAAAACTCATCAGTGTTGACAGAGGTCAAGTCCCACAGACATCTACGGGACCACAAGGCTTTTTGCAGCTGCTGCTATCGCCCCCCTGTGTCCATTAAAAAGAATGCAGGTTCTACCGTTGGTCTCACTTTTCAGACCCGAAAGTTACGTCCTTTTTTTATTCAGTCTGTGGTGTCGGTACATTTTTGTGTCTGTAGCACGTATGTTGTCCAGACTCGACAATCTAGATGTATCACCATGTTACCATGTGCAGTCAAGAGAATAGAATGAAAGAGACGACCCAAACCGTGAGTACTTTTTAACTAGATCGTTTTTAATGATTATCAATAATGTATGTTAAAATCATGTGTAACACTGAAATGAACATATTTGATACCCAAGATAATTAAAACTAGGTGTGAGAAGAATGTTTTAATGAACTGAAATTCATTAAAAAAAAAAAGAGAGAGAGAGAGAATCAGCCAAAAGGATATTGTGTGCTAACAAAAATAAAATAAAATAAAAACACAGAGGATTGTTTTCAGTTTTAGTCTTTTTCAGTTTTATCAGATTTGTTATCACAGCCTGCCTCATGGCACACAACCTCACTGAGACTTCAGGGTAGCCAACTGTTACCATAGCAAAACGTTCTGGTAGCTAGGTAGCCATCTGCTGGCTAGAACCCTGGACTTGATCATAACTATGAGTCAGCTGGCTTTTCATTTCTGCATAATATGCCCCAACGAAACCAATAATCCATCCCATCTTCTTCCACTTATCCATTTATGGGTCATGGGGGGGGGGTCATTTTCAAACAATAGAAACTGCGATGAAACAAGTAAACCCACTCTGGACCGCACGTCAGGTGACGTTCAGGGAATCCCTGTTTTTATTTTTCTTTCAAAACGGGCATCCTTTTAACTTCAGTGGGAAACTTAAATATGAGCAGGCAATAGCATCAATTACATCATCCTCCATCAGGCCGTCAGCGTGTCTTCAGCACCCATTTTATCCCCCGTCATGAGTGGAAGTGGGCCAGCTTAATAAGCATGGTTTAATGGCCCAAAATGAATGAGGTGCCATCTTGTAATTCAGTTTCCAGTAATTCTTAATACACTGAGGGGCTGCATTAAAGGCCGGTTTGCAGTGCATCATTTAATTATCTCCCTCAGAATAAAACCATAGACCTGTAATGTGCACATGTCCACATTTAATCCTTTTAAGTTGAGGCGTATTTTCTCAAGATTCAGGATTTAAAGGTTTTGCAGGATCTTACATGCTGAGAAATGCCTTCAGTGTGGAGATGCTTTCACTTAGAAACAGAGAGCATTGAGGAAAAGAAGGACCGAATAAATGCAAAAGCTCAGAAATGCGACTTTGACACTGTCCGTAAAGTAAACTCAGCAGTAATGTGTGATCAGATTTTGATTCGCAGACAGACAAAAGGACGAATCCAAATGTGTCAAACGGATCGGAGAGCATGCTTTAAATCTGACGCCTTTAATATGTGTGTGTGTGTGTGTGTGTGTGTTTCTCTGCAGAGACCTGAGATTCATTGAGGTTGTAGAAAATGTGTGTCAGAGGCTGCTGGAGTATAATTTGCACAAAGAGAGAAGTGGTAGCAACCGCTTTGCCAAGGTCAGTCTGCATGTTTTCCTCTTTTCAGCTGAACTGTTTAACAGCAGGTTGAGTTTCAGAGTTACTTTAACGGCTATTTTGAAATTGGAGTTTTGAGGCCTTCAGTTGAGCATGTTCGCCCTCTCCATCTTGGGGTTGAAAGTGGATGTGGGGAGGTGGCTCCGGCTGCATGATGCACACTCTGCATGGGATCACAAGCCATTAGCAAATGAACTTACCCCGGATAATCCTCCTTTCTGAAGCTTAGAATAACAATAGAATTATAAATTTAGAAAACTGACTTAATGTTTGATTCAGTTTGACCCGAAATGAGTGACTGAGCCCATAAACTCATGAGGAGAGTGTTTAAAGAGTTCAAATCAGAGGCTGCTTTCCCCATTTTGGGGTAGCTGTGGCTCAGCAGGTGGAGCGGGTCATCTGCTAATCAGAAAGTCGGTGGTAGGGAAGCGATGCTCAGCCTGAAGTAGCAGCAAAAAACAAACACAAAACTGTAGATATCAGATATTAAGGAGGTGACTGCCTATCTCCTTTTAAAGGTAGTTTCTGTGCAGGCTTTTCATTAAACAGCATTTTTCCCTTGAGCTAAGTGGCTAACTGAGCGTTAGCAACAGCAACCAAAATAAAATCTCTTCGGTGCTGCCAGAAAACTCTTTTGCGCATGAAGTGCAGCTTAAATTTGATCCACATTTGTAGTTTTAAATGTGTAAAAATGCAAAGTGTCATTGTAGACGCTTTCCAAAAGGTTTGTGTCCCACTGACGTCTGTCACATGTGTTTGGCATCTGTTTGCAGGGCATGTCGGAGACCTTCTCCACCCTCCACGGTTTGGTGAGTAAAGGAGTGAATGTGGTGATGGACATTCCCTACGAGCTGTGGAACGAGACTTCAGCCGAAGTGGCCGACCTTAAAAAACAGGTGTTTGATTTATTTAGACTCTCCTGAAGTAACCGAAGCTGCAGAATCTTCACCGTCTAGATGAAATTTGTGTTTTGACAAATATGCTGGTGTGTGTGTGTGTGTGTGTGTGTGTGTGTGTGTGTGCGCATCAGTGTGATATGTTGATAGAGCAGTATGAGGATGTGATTGAGGACTGGTATAAAGGGAGCCAGGAGGAGGACCTGACCACGTATTTGTGTGAGAAACACGTTCTCAAAGGGCAGGACACAGGTAACACTCCCACAGTGTCCATCCATCACGATTCCTTTGCTAAAAAATGTTTGTCTTTAACTTTCCACATTTTTAAAAATTTATTTCCTCTTTCTTTCCCTTCTCATATGTCTCTGCATTCATGTGCTCCCTGCGAGGCTGGATTTTGAGTTGGGAAGTCATTAAGACTGTGTTCATGAGCATATGAGATCAGATCCCAACTTTTATCCCACAAGTTGGAAAATTCCTTTAAGAATAGCTAATAGATGTAAAATGGTAAATAGTGCAATTAAAAAGAATAGAATACGCTACGACAAGTAATTTAGTAAAAACACTTTTTCAAATCACAATAAATGCAATAAAAGGCATACATTTTGTTAAAAATCAATCGAAATAATTTCATAATAAATAAAAATCTAAATTTTAACAAAGCAAAATGAAGCAATTAAAAATGGCTTACTAAGTGTAAAAAGTAGGAACGTGAGAGCAACGTGGCCGGGCCCCGCAGGCTAAGTCTCAGCCACCAGGCGCACTCCCTCAAGCACCCCCACCCACCCCGGCCTGGCTCCAGGAGGACCTGCAAAGTGTACCTGATTCTAATGGAAAAGTCGTCAAATCGCGGCAAGTTGAGTCGACCCGCGCCGAGTTGTTCTGAATGGAAAAGCCCTATATGTCTCCTGGCTGGCCTGGAAACGCCCCGGATAAGCTGGTGGAGGTGGCTGAGGAGTAGGAGGTCTGGGTTTCTCTGCTTAGGCTGCTACCTCCACGACCCAGCCAATAGGGGATGGATGGATTGAAACTATTGACAGTGTACATTAATTTATTAGGATTATTGCTAATAAATATCTGACCTTGGTCACTCTGCATGGACCAAATTACAAAGTTAAAATGTACACAAATTTATACAATTGATCAAAAGTTTGAGCATGTTTGAGTATAACATCAATAACTCAGCAACTCGTTTATCAGAATTTTCTCTGACTCCGAGTTGAGTTTCTGACCTCACCTGGGCATTCCTCTGAATTTTCCTAGTTGGAAAATTGATTATTCCAACATGAAAGCAAAATGTGTCTGCTGATTATCGCAAAACTATCTCACTGAATCTCATGAAATCTTGTGGAGAATTGGATCATAATGAAGCAGTCAATTAAATATTGATCATTTACTTTCTTTAAACTTGCAAAATCTGGCATTAGTGAAAGATGTGCTCTTCTGTTTCTCGTGACTTTCTCGTTTGTATATATTTGTCTCTTTGCTTCATATTCATATTTTCCCACCATGTCTCTCCTTCCATTTCTCTGTCCAGCCTGCCTGGACGAGAGTTGGACTCCAAAGAGGAAGGGAGACCCGGCAGCGATTGCGGAGGACAAGAAGAAGAAGAAAAAGAAGAAGGGAGGGAAGAAGGGCAAGGGCAAAGGCGAGGAGGGAGGCGAGGGAGGAGGAGACGGCAGCTCGGAGGGAGAGAAGACGAGCAAGAAGAAGAAAGAGAAGAAGGTGAAGAAGAAGAAGAAGAGCAAAGCTCCAGCGGAGAAGACGGATGGCGGGGTGTCGTCCGACGACGAGATCCAGCCACGGGTGCCTCTTTCTGGGCAGAAGACGGAGCTGTGAGACCTGGTTGCCGACTGGACGTGGATCAGTTCGCCAGAGTCAAACTTGCTGAGTGAAAGCAGCTCCTGGAAAGTGTTGTTAAAACTGAGGTTCAAATGATTGAATTTGCTACATGAAATCCTGCAGTGTTACATGTTTTGAAGTCATTTTTTCATGTTTTGATGGTATGAAACACGCTGGTGTGTGAGGAATCAGCCCCGACCGTGAAATTTATCCAAACTACGAAGAATTTCACTCCTTTTCACCCCCACTTCACTCATTTAAATAGATTTTGAAAATCTGATCAGTTTTAGTAGAGCTGGCATTGGATCCTGGAGTCCCTCTCACAAACACCATCTTCATATAAAGAATCACGTGGTTAATTATAGCTTGGGACCAGTTTCTCCGTATGTATTCATAATGTTTTACTCCTCGAATGATCTGCTTTGACCCAGAGGCACGTTTGACCTCATAAAAAAGTAACAAAGGTGTAAACAACTTGAATTGTGATTGACCAGTTTGGATATTGAAATCTTTTTTCAAGCAAAAATCCAAACAAGCTTTTTATCTGAGCTTCTCAGACTGACACCAAACACTTTAGGCACATCTGGGAACTTGCTGTGGCCATTTTTGACTATTCGTTGACAAATCTTGAATTCTGCTGTACTAACGCATTAACGAAAGTCTCCAGAGGCACCGTGAGCCCCGACACTCTGTCTGCAAAACTAACCATGTGCTGGAGAATGAGTGCTGTACGTATGCAGACCTACTACATACAGTTTAACCCCGTATGAGTAACGGGGCAGCCGCACGTGTGACGGAGTTTTCTGTCTTTCTCAGTTGGTGTTCCTTTGTCTTCTTTGTCTCCTTAAAATGTGACTTTGTGTCTGTTTCTTACCCGTCTCATATCCGCGGAAACTTTCACTCCGGCTCAGGACCGGACCGTCTCACCAGCCTCTCGGAGTTATTTTTGTGCTGTTTTAAGATGGTTGATCTTTGACCCTGACGAGCACTTTATTAGGACCACCAGGGGCAATCTAAAACTTTTCAAAACCTACAGTGTTTTCAGTTACTGCAGAGGTTTCTAAACACGTGAACTGTGACATTTAAAAAAATAAAAACTGATACATTGTCAATAACAAACATAACATCTTTTTCTTTATATTTCCACAGCCATGAACTAGTATATTGAGTTTAATTTGCTAAAAAACAAACAAACAAAAAAGACCCCACAAATAAAGTTGCAGATGAATTTGACTGATTGCATCATTGCTGTTATTTTGTTTCCAAATGCTCTGCACATGTATTGTCACAGTATTGTTGTGAACTCTTGTGCCCATGGTAACCTGAAGTGTTCACACTGTTTTGTCCAGCTGGACAAACTGTGGGCTGCACAGGTGTTCCTAATAAAGTGCTCGCTGGGTGTGACTGATGAATGTTGGTCTGAGTCAGTCTCGATAAAAGGAAGTCTCTGTCCTGATTTTCTTTTTTTTATTATTAACCTTTTAAGCATTTCACTGATGCATTAGGTGAAATGCCCCTTTAATCAGTAAATCCAACAAGCAGTTCTGATCCTTTTGTGTTTGTTTGCTGTACAAAAAGCTGCTACTTAAAGCATGTGTGTGTGTGTTTCTGTGCACTTCTCCTGAACCTGAAGACGACGAAGGTTTGTACGTCGGTTTTTTGCATTTTCTTAAGTGTGAGTGTGTACCTGTGTGTGTGTGTTTTTATGAGATTTTTATTCTGAGGCAAAGATGCTGGCTGTGCTGTATTGGAGTCGCTTTTTGAAACCACGAGCAGACACATCAGTGTATTATAATAATAATAAACCGGTTTCAAAACTGAACGTGTCACAGAGCCTTTTTTCTTCTTTTTTAATGGATGCGATGAAACTGTCGGTTACAGTTGAAGAGTTTGATACGGTTATTTTAAAATACACCTCACCTTATTGAAAATGAGAAGCCGTGTGAGCCTAGTCCACTTTTTCAGCTACCAGAGGGAGCCAGAGTTAAAGACGCAACACCTTGTTAGCATTTTTTTTTCCATGTCCAACTGAGAGTCGATAGTTGCTTCAGTGTAAGAAAGAAAAAGTATATTTTAATGTTTTATTTTCAAACTTGATTCGCTGTGTTTGTGCACACATCAGTTTCATTCAGTTAAAGTGAATTTGAACTTTTGCCATTTCTAGAAAATTTTAGGGTTCAACAATTATCCACGTTTGTTTTTACCCACAAATATATATTTTTAATTCCTGTTCATGTGCAAATTAACAAAATACATTTAAAAGGCAACACAACTGTATTTATAAAGCATATTTTTATCTATACATTAAACAGATAAAACATCTGGAGTTGATTCCAGGTATCAAACCGGCAGCTGTTCACTGGACTGGACAATAAAACAGTTAACAGTCCCGACCCCTTCAAATTGTGACACATGCGGTCAAAGTCCGAAACTGCAAATAAAGGCAACAAAGTACTGCACAGTGACAGCGACCCCAGCACAGGACGTGCGTGTCTGTGTCAGCACGGGACCCTTTTGAAAAAGAGATTCTTCACTGCAAGAGACTCACACTACAAAACAACACTGTGAATATGTTGCATTTACATTAGAAAAAAGTTACACCTGATAATTTATTACATTGTAACAACATTGCCCTGATTTCAGTACAAAGTAATAACTTGAGTAAAATACATCATATTTACAATGTTCTATAACATCACTGCACAAAATATACAAACTGGTTTTCATCCAGAAACCCCTGAAGAGGATCTTCTTCCATTAGCTCAAGACAAATTTGTAAAATTGTAAAATTTCATGAAGTATGCGCCCAATATTTACGGAAGCTTGTTTTAGCCACTAGAAAAATAAATAAATAAAAAATTGCCAGGAAGAACTCAGTCTTTGGATCCCAAAAGATTTCGACTTAAAGATGAAACTGTGACACGAACCCAAAATGTTGAATTTTTTTTTTGTTTTGTTTTCCCAGTGGCAAAACGAGCTCCCATAGAAACCTGTTTTGCAAAAAATAAATAAATAAAACTAAAAATACAAGTTGCTTTTATTGTTTGTTTTTCACCTTTGCGTTAAAAAAAAATACTGCAAAGTGAACTTTTCACCTTTTTCTGCCAAAACGTTTGCATTCGTGATCATTTTTAACATGACTTGTAGGAAAACGGTTAACTTGCCTGGCGACAGTGGCTATGAAGGCGGGGCTCAGACAAATTTGCCTCCTGTCTGCACAAACCTCCTTCCTTCATAATCACTCACAGAGCAGGAACGGCTTTAAACTGTCTCAGTTGAAATGAGAACACTTTTATTTAGCTCACAAAGTGAAGTCAGGAGAAGGTCAACACCTTTTACTTACCCGGTTGATCGTCTGGTCACTGTCATTTTGTCTTTGTCCCGGTTAACGGTGTTCCCACACTGTAAACTACAACTTCCACAAATGTTCTCACTGATCCGTCTGTGGAGGAATACAAACTGCTGCTGGACACTATCAAAGCTCCCTTTCAAAGGGAACTCAGTTATTTCACGGTGGCAGAAATGCTGAGAAACACTAAGCATGCTCTTGTTTTGGTGACATAAATGGCAGTTTGTCTGGAAGTCCAAAGCACAAAAATACTCTGTGGCGATGCAACAATGGCTTAAATGCACTCTGAACCCCTCGTTGTATTTTTAACGTGCTTTAAAAGTCAAGCCGAGTCGTGCAGTGAATCACTGAAGGCGGTTTCTTGACTCTTTAAAGTTTTTAGTTGATTAAAATTAAAAAGCCTCCTGGTAAATGTCCGGCTTTACACAGCACTGTAAAAATTGAAATTATCAAAACATTATAAGTAATGACTGTTGTTGCTGCACGTGCCACCTCCATGTGAGGGTGTTGTTATCTGGCCAGTGGGACAAGCTGTTATTATTTTATGTCACATGCCTTATAATTGACCTCAGTTTGACCCGTACAATGACATGAACTTCCCGTTTCTCATTTTCCTATTATTTACTGCATTTTTTTCTTTTTTTGCACAGAACCCAGGCCTGTACAGATGGTGTTGGCTTGTTATTTATTCAACCCTTTGTGCTGGGGAAATCGAGTACAGCTGTTTCAGCCCTTCATCGCACCGTGTGGATGAGCACAAATTCAGCCACTCGGTTCGAGGACCGCGACAGATAAACATCGGTGAGTAAGGTGAGCTGTGACACAGACACTGGCCAATAAAGTGATGCATCCTCAGCTTTTTATGCTCTCAGCATGTTCTATCCGTAAGCATCAGGAGCTCTTTTAGTTGGGGTCCCAGCAGAATGAGCAGATGCCAGCAAACTCAATGTTTGTGTTGTCTTCTCCCAAAGGTTCTCAGGGGGGGTTAAGGTCTGGACTCTCTGGTGGCTGATTCATGTGTGAAAAAAAGAGGTCTCGTGCTCCCCGAACCACTCCTTCATAATTTCAGCCCAGTGAATCCTGGTGCTGTGATCTTATTCCATCAGGGAAGAAGAAATATCCGCTGATGATAAAACCTGGTCAGGAAAGAAGCATGAGCTGACCTCATTTTTTGTTGCTGAACATTGACCTGACCAACTGAAGCATCCCGGATCCCGGATCACCTCTCCTCTTACCCCAACACTCTGGAACAGTGTAAATCTGGACCACACTAGCTTTTCCCACTTTCCCCTCAGCCCCAACCGGTCGTGACAGATGGCTGCCCCTTCCTGAGCCTGGTTCTACTGGAGGTTTCTTCCTGTTAAAAGGGAGTTTTTCCTTCCCACTGTCGCCAAATGCTTGCTCATAGGGGGGGTCGTTTTGATTGTTAAGTTTTCACTGTAATTATTGTAGGGTCTTTACCTTACAATATAAAGCACCTTGAGGCGACTGTTTGTTGTGATTTGGTGCTATATAAATAAAATTGAACTGAATTGAGTTCTGCAATTTAAGTTTTTGCTATTTAATTTCACCAAACATTTAAGCGATCTCAGATCAGGACAATTCAAGATTTAATTTTATTCTTCTTCTGATCACAGTTCTTCTTTAAAGATGAAACTGAGCAACATGTTGACCACTGGACAAGTTTCTCCACATGGTTATGGGAATCAGTGAGGGCTGCCAGCTGAAACTGCAGTAATTATTCACTGGAAGACTCTTACCTATTTGATTAGTTAAATCCAGGCGGTGACTTATTTTTGGGCCAAGCAGTTTGGTAGTTTTCAGAGTGGGTTTGCTTGTTTTAGTGTTTACTGTTTTTTTGTTTGTTTGTTTGTTTGTATTTTGTGTGTTACTTTTAGTTTCTCTTTATTATTGCATATTATGTGACTGTTTCATGTTAAATCTCTTAAATCTTATGTGTTATATGGTGAGATTTAAGACGTTAAGAGCAATAATATAACACAAAATGTATAATATAACACAATCCAAACAGTTGACTGACAGTCATGAAAACACCCCCAGTTTAAATAAACCTTTGCACCTCTTCAGTCTGGTTGTAGTGACAATTTTCTCTAATTTGGCAAAGACTAAAGCTTAAGATGCAGCCTGTATAATTTTAATTGTATTATAGTATTGTATTTATACAATGTCATTTAAAAGAAAACTTTAAAAGAAAAAGTGTGAAAATTTAAATTTTTTAATGTTCTTTTCACAGATTCCCTCAATTTTTTTTTCTGCAAACAATCTATTATCTGTAGTGTTATCTAACTGGCAACACACACACACACACACACACACACACACACACACACGCACACAAAGCCCTTGACTTTCGAAGCAAACCAGGAAGTTTAATGCAGTACCTCTTTGAGACTGTAGGTGTCACCCCATCATTAAGTGCAGAAGTAGATTTTGTTTCACCTTGCACTGAAATGACTAACAGCCAAATCCACTTAAGCTGAGACAAAATCAAATGGTGTGTGTGTGTGTGTGTGTGTATTTCTGAAGCAAATTCCACCCATCAGCTTTTCCTCCCTTTTAAAAATCAAATATGCATACGCATATTTTTGTGAGTGTATGTGTATTCATGTGTGTTTTGTGGTTAAACTAAGGTATCTGTGTGTGTGTGTGTATGTAGATGTTTGTGTGTGGTGAATCAAATAACATTTATTTATCTTTACATACAAATACTGTATGTGTTTGCTCTAAGTATGTGTATGTATCTGTGCTGCCTGAGCACAGTGTGTGTGTGTGTGGTGTGTGTGGGTGTGTGGTCCTAGATGTGTTTATTTGTTGAATAATTCACAGCTGGGTGTTTATAGAAGACTCTACGGCCTCAGAGCTCCAATAACACAGGACAAATATTGTGACACACACACACACACTTTATCAGCCATTTCAGGGTTGACAGTTTATTTGGACACTGTGGACGCTGGAAATGGAATGTACAGACCCACACACACACACACACACACACACACACACACACACACACACACACGTATATTACCCATGGAAGCTTCTCAATGTCTTCATATGTCTCATATCTCCCTCATTGTCAGTGTCTGTGGAGGCCTGTGATTGTGTCTGTGTACAAAACGTGGAGTTGTACGGGGACACATGTGACTCACAATTTCATGGTTCGTCATGTTTTTTTCAGTACTGTGGTTTGTTTGATTAGACAAAGCATTAAAGTCCACAAATGAATATCACAGACTCTCCAATGCTGGAATAATGATGAAAAAATAAACAACAAATGGCAGCAAGGCTTCATCTTTGTTTAAAAAAAATACAACATTTCAACTGTTTTAAAGTCTTTTAGGTCTTTGTCAGAGTATCTGTGAAAATTAACCAGGGCTAAATTGATGAGACCAAGCAGATGAAAATCTGTCACTGTCATCTCTAAATGACACTTTATTTGCTTGTATGTCAATATCACTCAATAAGGCCAATGTATTGGAGCATCCCTATTCATAATTCAAGCTCAAACTTTATTATCAATTAGCCTTCTCTGATTTCACTATTTTTTAAGGGGGTCCATTTTATATATATCATCTCAGTCGGATTCAAACGGCCCATTGAATTTCATCCAACTTGTAAAAAATCTGTCTTTTGTGTAAACTGGATAAAATACGATTCTTCAAAAATATCAGACAGTTTGGGGTCTAATATCGAATTTCGCTTTATGCTTCATCCCTGGATTTGCTTCCGCAAATGTTATAATCTCGTATTCCTGCTCGTAAGTGCGAGTTTGTAGCGTATGTTCGCCTCCTGTGCTTGCCATGATTGTCTCCGGTGAAATGAACTGATTCGCACAGTGCAGCCAATCCAGACGTCACGTTACAGTAGAGCCACTCAAGCGATCTCCTGCATGAACGTGGAGTTTACGTAGATCGTAAGTTTAGGAATTGGGCGTGACGGGAGCTGAGGACGGCGTTAGCGCTAAACTCATCCGACTTATGCGATCACATTTAATTGAAATGCATTACAATGGCACCAGATTTTTCATCTGAGGTAGGCGAAAATCCAACTTGCATGAGCTGATTTAAGTGATGATTTTTATTGGAATTAACGTTAGGAAAAATCGGGACCTGCAGAAGCCATCCAACTAGAGCGAACTTCAACTTAGGCGATTTTTACTCTATATATGTGTGTTCTGTTTAATGTTCTACTCCTGTTGTCCTTGGTGAGAAATTCAGCGTTATAAGGTTTTCAGTCATTTGCTGCCATCTACAGGAAAATATTGGCAGTGTTTTCGTGTTTGGGGCGTTTGGGGCATGGATTGATGATGTCATAAGCAGTGGACATTATTTTACGGGGAAACAAGCTTGGTATGCGATTTGTTGTCTCCCGAGCCTCAAGTTAGCCCTTGAAGGCATCGTCGGTATGTTTGCATTTTACTATATGGATTTGAGTGTGTATATAATGAGATCAGCGCTGATTCACTTTAGAGCCCTTGAAACTTCGAGTAGAATATTGGAATGTTATTTGTTGGCTAAGCTAACCCAGCTTCTAAGCTATTTTCTATAGCACTGCTCCCTTTCAATTCATCCAGTTTAGCTCCTCTCCTTTTAAGGCCTCCCTGACTTGTCACTAGTCGTTAGCTAATGAGCATACCCCAGATGGTCTGAATGATCAAAATTTGCAAAATGGACTTTGATTCAGTATGACCCAAAATTAGTGACTAAGCTCAGCAGCAAGGTGTTTACAGAGGTCTGAGGGCTGTTTTTCTGTTGGGAGTGCGAATATCGCCTCCTGGTGGCTATGAAAAAGAATGCAGGTTTAAGGCACATCACTTTTCAGACCTTGAAGCTGCATCCATCTTTTATAGCGACTCTGTCTGAATCTAAGCTTTTAGATTAGTCTGAAGCGTTAGCTTTGGGCTCATAGGTATTACTTACATGTACTCTGACCTCATTATTTGAAACTTTGGCCATGTTTAATATGATCATCCACCAGTGTAACCGTGTGTCTGTGATAGAAAATGAGGCTGAGCCCAGTAGGTCCCATCTAACTTGAATGTATAATGCCATCATTATGAGTGTGAATATGTAGAAATGAAGAGAAATTTCTGTTTTTATTTGGCTCATAGGATGCGGCGTAGCGAGAAAGTCTTGCACCGAACTGAATGTCCTGCACCGAGCAGGTGGTGGAAAAATATCACCTCTGAAAAATACACACAGCAACAGTGTTGTGTGCACGGTGGTTGTTTGGTGATGGAACAGAGAAACAGTCTCCTCTAATCTGGAGAAAATGAAACAGACGTTTGAATGGAAATATTGATTCTTCCTCCAATTTCAATCTTCATCTGGTATTATCTGTCCCACTGTGTGTAGGTGTGTGTGTGTGTGTGTGTGAGATGTACAAGCTCTCCTTTCTGTCTGTCGCGCTCACACACCCTTAGAAATGATTTTCTGTCCCTTGAAACAAATGCAGTTACTAATAAATTATATATTTTTGCACCTATAAAGTGCTCTAGGCCTTCTGTCTCTCTGTAGGAGCTGTGTGGAGGGGAGAGGGAGTGAACCAGTTTGCATTAATGGCTCCATGACGGTTACAGGTGTTTGTAGAGCACCTTAGAAATGTGCATATCCCAGTTGGAGTTATAGACTCGCTGTGCAGTTTAGCGCAGCTCTTTTCTCTTTCAGTCTCTACTTTCCTGCAGCCACAGCTTATCTACTCACTTTATGGATGACTAAAATAAAGTGACACTTACTAAAGGTGTTCAGTTTTGTGTCTCTGCAGCTACCAGGTGAGAG
The DNA here is from genome assembly GCA_024447675.2 of Pterophyllum scalare. Classification (NCBI taxonomy): domain Eukaryota; kingdom Metazoa; phylum Chordata; class Actinopteri; order Cichliformes; family Cichlidae; genus Pterophyllum; species Pterophyllum scalare. Next base: position 156,920 of record JAMQGT020012353.1, on the reverse strand, counting down.
TCACTTCCCACAACAAAACAGCTAAGTTAGGCTGAGTCATCCCCCTAGAGGTGCAGCTGGGCTGTAGTTACACTGTTAAGTGACTGGAGACTGTTAAGAATTAAACCCTAGGTTAATCACTGTTTGTTTTTTTGTTTTTTTCCTGGCTGCTCTGCTTTCTGAGCATTTGAGCCATATATGGTATAAAGGATTATAAAAGACGTAGCTGTTGATCCACAAAAGTGAAGAAGCATTTATTTGATGGCCAGCAGGGGGCGACTCATCTAGTTTCAAAAAGGCTTCCAGTTGTACAGAAGCCTAGGAGGAAAAATCCCTCGGCTCTCTTGCTCTGTGACCTCAGTAAATGCTTTCATGCTGATATTACTGATTCAAATATCAGGTCCAAGTCTTACTGGGTTAAATATGAAGTTCATTCAGGAAGTTCTGATCATTATTGGAGTCAGAGGGGAGGATAAATGAGGCTATGCTGTCTGGCTAACAACATGTTGGTCACAAGTCTATCACGTTCAGTTTCAAATGGTGGCTACATCCCATTCCTACACCATCCGTAATTCGAGTTAATGCTAGCTCCTTTGTGAGGCTGCGATACGGCACTCTGCGACTCACAGATGTGTCCCTGTGTTGCATTTCTACAGTTTATAGATGTAGCTTGTTAACCAACCTAGCATTAGCTGGTAACTTAGCACTCAAACCTTTTATCCAGATATGGCTCTAAAAATCCAACATGGCAGCGTTGAAAATGCTAATGTGGAAGCTCAAAATCCAAAAGTCCAAAATCAATGGATGACACCACGGTGGCTATATTCATCTTTTGTGCAATCTATAATATTAAATAAATAATAAGATGCTGAAAGGAAGGCTGTGCAATTATTTAGACCCTTAAATCCTTAAACTCTTAAATCAAGGGTGTACAGAATTAGAATTGCTATATACTAGCTTCTGTTCCTTCAAAAAAAAATTTTTTTTAATTAAAGTAGCTTAAAAATCATCTCTGTGCTTGGCTGTTGGCATTGCAGCTATTTCAAACTTGCTCACATCAACACTTTTAAGCTGTAGCAATAAAATGTCACCCTTCTCCCCAGCTTGCTGTGATTATGACCTGAACGTGACACTAAGGAAGTACAAACAAAAGGAGGTGACAGTAATTACGAGAGAGCGGAGAAATGGCTGACAGTGAGAGGAGGGAGTAAAATGAAGAAGGACGACGCGTGTGAAGGGAGTCAGGAAAGATTTTAAAAAATGAAAAAAAAGAAGTGATATTCTAACCCTGGATGACCCGGTACTGCAAACACCCTCGTGCCTTAAGGTTAAAATTTAAATCTTTCACCGGCTCCCCGTTCAGTGTGATCTGTTTTCCTCTATTTAGTTTGCTGGCAGATTGTTGTGTTTCCATGTCACGCAGGTTAAACAGGAGACAATCTGGCCTGCTGTTTTTCTCAAACCTCACTACGTACCTCAAGCCGACCTCAAACACTCCATTACTCCCTGTTCTCGAAACAGAGGGAAGGAGAAACAGTTGACATAAAAATAAAACTGCAGAGAAAAAGGCAGATTGAAAGAGAGACACTTAACATCAACTAGTTCCTCTTCCTTTTTTTTTTTTTTTTCTTTTTTTTGTGAGTAGACAGCCTCGGCGTTCCAATTCATCTTCGTTCTCCTCACAGCGGTGTGTTCAGGGAAGGTCAAAACCTGGAAAATGGGCTACACACCAGGCATTTTGTCACCAGACACCCTTCACCTGCTTCCCAACGCCAAGGAGCCGCACACAACTGGGACACAGCCACAGCCAAAAATACATTAGGTGGAGCGGAGCAGCACCGCTGCATGCATTTGCACCTCATTCGTTCTGCATTTACGCTGCATTTGTTGTCCTTTTGGAAGAAGCAGAAGACTGGGACGAGGTGACATTTAGTTGCTTTTAAGTTTAGAGAATCGTGCTGGATTACTGTGTCCATCCACGTGAGCAGCAGGACTGCTTTCACTTCATTTTCATGAAAACCTTAACATAAATGTGCTTTAGCTTATTAGCAGGAGGCATTTATCAGCTTGTTATAATTACAAAAACTGCAGTCATTCTGGAAAGTTTGCTAGCCAGTAATTAGTGCTCTTCAATCAGTCTAATGCTTCAATTAGAGTAGGTGATACTGACTGACATGCTGTCACCAATCTGGCAACCCATCTGTTAGCCTTTGGAGGAAATTGACAATTTTTCATAGCTTCTGGTGTAGCCAGCAGATATTCAGGCCAACACTTCCTGTTTTGTCCACCTGTTTTTTTTGTTGTTTTTTTTAACAAATGCAGATAAATTGTCATTGCTCGTAGTTTCAAGACTGCACCTCAGAAAGTGCCGTCTTTTGTTCACACTCTGCCTACATTCATCCAAATCCTCCTCAGACTTGACTGACTAAAAGTGGACTACAAACAGAAACCAGAAGGTCTCTTCTCCTTGCCTAATCATTCTGCATATTCTTGTGCAGATAATGGTTTGCAAAGATTATTCTGGCATGGGCTCAATGATTTTCTCAACTGCACATAAAACGTGGATGTTAACATAGTGATGGTCAGCCGCTGGTTTGCCAAGTCCTGTTTTTGTATCATTTATAGTGTCGTAGCTTTTGAAATCAGATGTGACGAGCGCGGCGATGATCTGACCAAGAAACCAAGAACAACTGAAAAATGTAGGCTCACCTATTTATCCTGGACTCTAATGTAGACCTTAATGTACAACTGACATTCATGTTTTATTCAATAAATGTTGGCGTTTATCAATAAGACTTCAAAAAAGTGATTGAGACCATAAAGTCATCATGGAACTGTGAGGTCATGGAGCAAGGAAGGTGAAGGTAATTTTCCCATAGACTACACAAGTGGAAGTCTTTTTTTTTGAAAAACCTATGCAATTTCTTTAAGTAGTCTTCAGGAATGGTTCTCCGGGCTTCTTCAAGGACATTCAAAGCTCTTCTTTGGATGTTGGCCGCCCTTTGTTCTGTTCTCTATCAAGATGATCCCACATTGGGGATGCCAATCCATAACTGATAATGTTTCATTGTGGGTTTTTCTGGACAGAAAAAAAAGTGGTGGCTCAGGGGGTAGAGCGGGTCATCCAATAATTGGAAGGTTGGTGGTTCAGTTCCTGGCTGCTCCAATCTGTATGCCGAAGTATCCTTGGGCAAGACACTGAATCCCAAGTTGCTCTCTGATGTGTTCACTGGAGTGTGAAAGTTAGATAGAAAGCACTTAAGTACTCAAGTAGAGTAGAAAAGCAGTATATAAGAACCAGCCGATTTATTATTTGCTGTATTGGCAGTCCATTTGGGATCACTGTGATGCCGAAAGTTCTCATGTCAGGTCTTTATTGGATCCCCCCCCCATTTCTTAAGGACATGACTTTCAGATACTATTTATCAACTATAGATAGTTTTTCCCTCCACTTGTCCACTTTGATTACATTTTTTAAGAACACACTGCACACCATACCAACATATGCCATGTTTTTGGCTAATAGCTCTTTGGGAATCACCTTGTTGGTGGAAAAATACTATTTATGCTTATCAAACAGTTTTATCATTTTTTTAATAGATTCAACTAAAAATCAAACGATGCAGCAGGTTGCTTTTGGCAAAGTACCAAAAGATACAATTTAAAACTGGTTCATTATTAAGTTATAAAAAAAAAAAATTACGTTAAAGTCTGGCTCTGGAAGCAAAACATAAAGAAATGAGGGGTGACTCAAGACTTTTGCCCAGCACTGTAATTTCTCACCAGTCTCAAGCGCTTCACTCAACAACTTAACTGAACTGAACTAAACTACTGTTAGTGACTTGGTCCAGTTTAGTGGGAACTTGTTGTGGGAAGAGAATGAGAATCTCCCCTGGTTTGACTGAGACCATGATGAAAGTGCGTTGATGGAGATTTTGCAGACACATGACAACTAACCACCCGATGTTGGCTTGTCTGTTACTGTGGACATCTGACAATCGAGGATCAAGTGAATAACACCCTAGTCCCGTAGACCTAGAGACCGGTCTGCAACCATTTGGCAACCACCAGTTGTGATGGGAAAAACAAGTGTTGAAGTAAAATTAAGGTAAAAACTGCGCCTTTTGAAACATGTTGGCTGCAGCGCTGAGGCACAACTTTTACTTAGAGAAACTCTGTGAAACTTTGACATTTCTGGTTTGCATTGCACCTTTTACACCTGCTCAGCTAGTAGTAAGTATTTGCAGACAAACATGAAAAACAGGCGGCCGTGGCAGTCTCCTAAAAACCAAAGCGATCACTGGGAGATTTTTGCTGCAGTGCCTTCTTTGCCACCAGTTTCACCCAGCAAGAACAAGGAATCCCCAGGAACCACTACTGGTCAGGGAATACAGGTTTCCCTAGACATCAGTGGTTGTATCATGCCCCATATGGTGGTCAACTCTTGAGCAATGTGCTCATGACATCAGAAACCTAAAAAGTCTCCTGTATCATAGGACCGATTTACGAGACCATAAGCCTTTAAAATGAATGCAGTGTTTAAGGCATTGCCACATGAAGCCTCTATGGATTTTCTATAGTTCAAGACAAAGAATATATTGTGGTGGTGTTTTGAAGGTGTGCTGGTTTGCAAAAAAAAGAGCCTCATAGCATGTTGTGTGGTCTCATCAGACATCTCACAGAGGACATTTCTCCATTCTCACTGCAGTGCTCACAGCTAAGCTGCTGACCAAACACTCCCGAGTAGCACTGCTAACAAAGCTAACTTGGTGGCAAAAAGCGTTGCATTTTTCTGGTGGTAAAATCCGACTGAAACCTTGAAGTGGACACAGGAGCACAGCAACATGTGTTGAGGCAAGCAAGAAACAGCTTGTTTACAGAGACACGGCAGGCCAGCAGGGACATAGTGGACATGCATGCATTTATGGTTTAATGTGGCATAGTGTAAACAAAGTAGCCATAAAGATGTGGCCTCCAAGGATGCTGTGACCCTGGTGACAGATATAGATGTTACACTACTCTTTTATTTGTTTTACACTCATACGATTTGTAGAAATGCACCATGAAGAAATTTAGGTGCCAACATGTCGCCTCCTGTTCTGATATTAGCTTATAGTGTAAAAAAAAAGAAAAAAAAAAGGAAACTTCTGCTGTTCTTGAATAAAGCAGTAAAGGGAGTGTCAGGTCACATTTCCAAACACACCCTGAGTTTCAAGCCCCGTGGGGACGATTCAGTAACGACACTAATGGCAGCCTGCGTGGCATTTAGAGCAGAAAGGTGTGACATGCAAGCCTTCACACTCACTGTCTGTCACACACATTTGCATACACACTCATCTGCTCTCCTCGGGGCCTGCCATTAATAACAGCTGACCTTTGCATGTTTAGGCTGTGAAATGATAGTAAAACAGATCTGAGGTTGACACTCCCTTCATCTTTCATCCTTCCATCTCGCATCTATCTTTCTGTTCAGATCATCCCTCCATCCGTCTCTCCATCATTTCTGCCCTGTAGTCCTTATAATTATAGAGATTCTTGTGTTTATTTTTGCATTGTTGAACCTTTTCCTGTAATACAGAAAGCAGAAGGCTTTACAGTGCTCCAGCCCGCTGCAGTAAGTTTGTAATTATTTCATTTATCAAGCAAAACCACTCGTTTGCTCTGACTCCACCTTTTTAATTGTTCGGACATGCAGTGTAGAGAGCTACCAATCGGCTAACTATGTTCACATAAAGCAAGAAATGATTTAGCTTACAGTAATAACTGAACATGAGTGCATGGATATAAGCTGATTACCTGATATTAGGTTGTAACAATTTCCAAGGTCTGTTTCTCTTTTTTTTAAAAAAACTTCTTCCTAGTTTGGCTTAGCCTTTCAGGCTGTGTTCTTTATATAAAAGGAACAATAGTGTAACCTACACAGAGGTGGAGCCAAGGGATATGCAATGGAAAATAATTAACACACCAACTGTGCACAGAAGAACTGTCCTTTATGGAGCCTGACTGACGTGAACCATGAATTACCCAAGGAAACCAGGTGTTATTGTGATCACAAATGTAATTTGGGGATTAATGCCGACAAACAAACAACAAAGACACAATATAAACATGACAAACATGACAACAGTTCATATTGGACACATTCTTTTTAAGACGTCAGAGTCACCTCAGTCCATTTCAGCTCATTGTGTGCCCCTTTTCAAAGTGCGGGTGAAGTCGATTCAGTTCAAGGTTTTCCCTTATTGGAAAAGCAGGGAACATAGTCCAAATCCTAAAGGAAATACAGATATTCCTACCAGCTCGCCATCCACGTTTTCCCCACTTGATCTGCGTCTTGAAGCATGCACAAAAAACCTGACCTGTAAACAAGGTCATTACAATAATATTATTTTAAAAGTTTACCGGTGAACACAGTTTCAACATCATGACATCACTGTGACATATATTCTACCCATCAGTACATACAATATGAAAACCCACAGCCGGTCACATCTGCTAGATCTTAAAGGTGCCGCTCAGCAGTGACAGCAAACCAGGAGAGGCGGCCGCGTCAACTGATGCGTATCATGTGACGTGTAACCGTGTCAGCTAATGTGCGTTATGTGATGCGTTCAAAGTAACAAGGGTTACAATAGGCTAATTAGCTAGATTAGCTTTTTTTAATGCTTGTAGCATAACAAAAATCTGATGCTTAAACACAGGGAGTTGCTGAGCTTGCATTACAGTGGTAGAAACCGAGGAGAAGAAGGAGGTCTAGCAGAATGGAAAGGTAAAAGATTCAATAACAGATGATTAAGAATACAATTACTCTTGGTGGTTGGCACCGTGTGTCAGAAATGTTTAGGAAAAACTCATATTTTCCTTTTCTTTTCACATGAGTTACCACATTTGGACAATGAACTTAAAGTTTACCAAGTGGTTTCCCTTTAGCTTTGTTGTTCATTTTGAAGTGCCATCAGTATTTTCACTTGGAAAGTGTTTTTCCATAACGAGTTTGGCTTTTAAAAGTCCATCCATCTTCTGCCACTTATCTAGGTCTGGGTTGAGAGGGCAGCAGTCTCTTTCCCCAGCTGCCTCTTACAGCTTTTAGGAAGGGACACCAAGGCATTCCCAAACCAGCCAAGAGACATAATCTCTCACATTAGCTGAAGCACCTCTCCTAGAACCTGTCCAAGAGGCATCCTATTCAGATGCCTGAACCCACTCAGCTGGCTCCTTTAGGTGTGGAGGAATAGTGGCTCTACTCTGAGCCCCTCACAAATGACAGATACTTGGATACTAACGCCTCCACCTGGAGCACCAACTCATTCCCAACCTGGAGTTTGCACTCCACTCTGTTCTAGCTGAGAGCATGGCCTCAGACTTGGAAGAGCTCATTTTCACCCCGGCTGCTTCACACTAAGCATCAAACTACCCCAGATAAAAATCTTAAACTTTGTATACCTGTGGAAACACTGACACCACCCTCCTGAACAACCATAGGAGGTGTGGCTACAAGGGTTCACTCTGATCTGGACTGCACTCGCTGTCACAGTGTGGAGACTTTTATTGTAAATGCATCTGTAAAATATCTGAATGGCTGCTGTTGTTGAAGTAGCTCTGTGAGCCTTCAGCTCGTGTCTAACTGTAACCATTTGATGAGCTCATCCCTAAATAATTAGACCAATGACATGTACAAAAAGTTTTTGTGTGCAAAAGTTTGTTTGTTTTTTTGTCCAAAGTCGACCAACTCTTAACTTTCTGTGAAAACTCGTCCTTTTAACTAAATTCAAAGTGATTTTTCTTGGCATAAAAGTTGAAAGAACGCAGCTCGGCCAGACTCGCGGTTCTCAATTGAAGTGAAAGCTTTATTTGGATGAAAGAGCATTGGAACAAAAAATAAATATTTGCCAGTTTTGTTTCTGTCAGTTCACTTGAAGCAGTTCCGTCTCCGCTTTTGCTCGGCTCCTTTCTCTTCCAGCGAGGTCGATGAACGACAGGAGAATGTCTTTCCTGCTGCTGCTCTCTCCTTCGCTCTCCATCTGCTTTTCAGATCGTTCTGTGGTCGAGAACCAGAGCGCACACCAAACCGAAAACTAAGAGACGACCAGCTGCTATCTTTGTAAAGGTCAACGAGGAATCCGAGGCCATCCAGCTAAAACAACACGCGCGTCCACCGACTCCCTGCGGATCAATTTCCACCTCACCCGCCCTCATTCCACTCATTTTAATTCCTCCTTCCATCCTCTCTTCTCCTTTCTTTCTCACGTTCTTTCAGTCTCCATCTCTCTCTGTTTCTCTCTCTCTCTCTCTTGTCAAGTGTCCGGCCTGCCTGCCAAGCTCCACTTGGTCTGTTTGGAGAAAAACAAAAACACAGTTTCTAATTTGGTATCAATTTGTGTCCAGTTCTGCCATTGCCCTGTGTGTGAGAGTCTGAGTGTGCGTGGCTTTCTCATTTTATTCCCATGATACCATATGGGCCACACACACACACACAAATACAAACACACATTCCCACCCCCAGAATCGCAACTGACAGAAATAGTTGTTCCAGCATTTTGTCGGACGTCATTCACATCCTGTTGTCCGTGTTTACATCAGTGTCTGTGTTCATCTCTTTCTTTATCTCCCTCATGTTTTACATCTGAAATAATCAGTTTAATTATGTTTTTGGACTCGTGATTATTTTAGCACCATTCCATCCATCAAGCTCTAAAACTGTTTAGTTATACTGGAACAGTTTAAATGGGCAACAGACTCCCTTAATGTTGTTTTTAAAGGCGCGCTCTGTGTCCTTGGCTATCTTGCATCAATATTTGCACACTTGCACATTTGGTTTTCTTTTGTGTAGTTCTTTAAGCTGTTTAGAAATTTTATATTTAGCCTGTGAGTGGTACTATAATTGATCCTTATAATGTTTTCTATATTTCTTTTATTCATAAAAGGTGTCCTGGAATTTTATAGGTTTGAAATAATGTTTTTGTGAACATCAAAAATGAATATTAATGTAATTTATTATGTTTATGTTTGTTTAAAAGGGACAGTGCATATTAATTAACACAATGAGCACTTAAATTTATCATGTAAATATGTCAGATTTGGCCGCTAATTTTCATCTGTAATCTCTGGCAGGTTGATAACATAATAAATTAATCACTAAAACCAACTATACAAAGACATGTGGCCATAATTAAAAAAACAAAACATGTCAAATAAAACCCATAACTATATAACATCAAGATCAGCTAAAATCAGTTGCGTAAACTCACAAGACAAAAAATTAAACCCGCAGAGTTCACATCTTGATGCTGATGAGAGAACTGGAAATGATGAAGCAGGCTGATGGTTTAGGATGTAACATATACACAAACATTTTGGTTTTTAGCCAACTGCTGACCTCGGAGGAGCTCTTGCAGGCCTAAACATCAGGGATTTTTTAAAAATCTACCTCATTTATTTTTTTATACATAAGTATTTATCTTAATTCAGTCTAGTGTTTATGCACAGCAATTTTGTAATCATACAAAAGCTTGAAGTAACAGAATTAGATAGAAGTAAAAGAAAATTGAATATTATGACTTATTATGACTGCTTTACAGTTTGCTTTGTTTTTTAGCTGATATCTGTCTCTTCATGCTCAATATTTACCATATGATAATTAATTTCTGCATGTGAACAAGGTTATGCATGATTTGGTGTTCTCCCAATGGTTTTGCCTGCCTATTGTTGTGGTATTTTTAGAAAAAGAGGAATAATGCTATAAGCTGCCACCCCAGAACAACAAAAAAAAAACCCTTCCTCCAGTCCTTAACAAGATTGGGCCTGAGTAAAACATACAGTTTAGGGCTGCCTGTTTTTTTATTCTTTTATATAGGCTGACAGCCTGCTGTAGCTTGCTGTAGAGGGCTTGTTTGCGTTCTAATTCCCAACTCTGTTTCCACACAAAACACAGATTATAACTGATCTCAGAGCAGTGAAGGCAGAGCCAGTAGCAGTTTGCATAGCATGCTATTCTCCCCTCAATTTCTTCTCAAAGACAAGCTCATCACTGTTAATGGGACACAGACTTGCCCATCAAAATGCTGGCCCCAAATAGATTTCAGTGAAATCAGAGGTAACCAGAGTTCAGCTTGCTGTCAGAGACCACAGCTAACTGCAGCCACAAGGTGGCAGGAATTTTAAGGATGGACGCAAACAGACATGGACACAGACTTTATTGTCATTCAAATCACACCATACAGTGTGCATTAGAACAAATAAATACAAATATAGGCTCGGAGTAGATTTGGAGGAACAGCAGCAGTGAAGACCAGAAGCTTTATGACTGGTTGAGATGCAAGGAGAGGAAATGCTTTCACATTGGGACGTTTTAATTGTCCATTTTCAGATTTTGCAGGACAAGCACTGCCTGCCTTGCTTGCCCTGACAGATTGCTGCTGGTGTGTCACCTTTTTTGACAAGTCAATGAAGCTCTAAATACAAATTCACGGAGATGGAGAAAGTCACACATACAAAAAAAAGAAAAATTCACACATTTAATTACAATATTATGATGTGTGCATTATTGACCTATTTAGATATTTTAAATATCATAGTTGTCATGACTACACAACTAATGTGTCACCCCTAGTTCATACTTTTAGTCAACCACAAAGTGACAACAAAAAACAAAACAAAACAAAACAAAAACCAGCCATGGCATTGCTAAAACAGATGATATTGCTTAAGTGTTTTTTTTTTAAAAAAAAAGTTGTCTATTTACACATCTGGAAGGCCCAGAGCAACATTAATTTGGAGTCATTTCTGTCTACTTGTTTATACTTAAGTATCCACTTGTGATTTAGCTCTGTGTTCTAACCACGGGTTCCTTGGTTAGAAATTGTTTAGGGGAGCAGTCCTCCCGCTTCGCTCATTTTCTTTGTGGGATTTTCACTGACGACCTCAGGGTTCAGAGCCTCCCCCGCTCCTCGTGTTCTCTGCGCTTCTGCTGTCCATTTGTCCTCTATGGAGATAAACTGTTGTTTACACTGTAGGCCACATCGGAAGTCAACCATGGCAAGAGGGATCCGTCTGTGGACTGCATGTGTGCTCGCTGTCCTTAATTTGGTCCTCGCAAGACTAGATAATAAAAACTACCTTGAAAATTAGCAAGAAACTGATTAGCGATTTGGCTAGTGTTGGGAAATGGCAGTTACGTGTTGTGCTGTGGTGTGCCTGTTTGTGCACTTGCACTTGCACGTGGACACCAGTTTGTGACCTCCGATGTTGCGTATAGGCACTATTTGTGTGTTTATTTGCTGTGTTCTTCTTTCAAACATATTTGCGCCCATTGATTGCATGCATTGTGGCACATTTTAGGTTGTGTGTGTGTCTGTGTGCGCGCGTGTGTGGCAGGTGTTTTGCGTCACCACCCACCATCCATCAAGTCAAATGGGCGAATGACAGGAAGAACAAAAACAAATCCCTCGCTCGGGCGAGAATAAACGAGTGATGCCGACCAATGACAAGTGTTTATTGTGTGCGTGTGAAAGCGAGAGATGAAGGGATGCGTGCGTGTGTGTATTTTTGGCTGTACGTATACGATTGTGAGATTGTGTGGGTGAAATTGAAAGAGAGAAGGACAAAGCAAATGAGTGTTGAGAGACACAAAGGAGAATGGGGTGGGTTTTTTTGTTTTACCAGTTCAGTAGGCGGACGCGCGCATCCTGACCAATTCGACCACTCAATCCTAGTTAGATTCATGATGTACTTACTCGTTTCTTATCAGAGGATATGTTCACATACTTTGTGGACATCTAGAGCATTAGAGGTGGACAGATGAGGGCCAAATCATCCCTGACACATGAATCTCCACCTTGAAAATGTTTATTCTTTTGCTTCCATTAAAAGCTTTAGAGGTTAGTCCCGCGGATCAAAGTCAGCAGTGCATTACGACATTTATCAGAGTGCTGCCAGAACTCCTCCCCTCCTCCTTTATTTTGTTTGTTTGTTCAGAGTCAGCTGCTGACTTTACTTCACATCCTGCCCCCACGCTTCAGGTGTTTAATTACATCTTGCAAACATGTAGAGTTTATTTTTTTCTGAGGATGCACGCAGCAATCACTCGGAGGGAGCGCAGGATGATAATTTCCTCTCAGGATGGATGGGACGTGAGCCACTTTTCCAGATCTTATTTTTTATGTAGCCTTAATTACCTTCACCAAGGACATTATGCGATTGGCTCGGTTATTACTCAGAATTTATGGATGAATTTACATGATTTTTTTTTTTTTTTAAATCATGGAGATAGGGCTTGGCCGAACTTAGATGTGATTAACTTTTGGATTCTGTCCAGATCTGGATCCAGGAGTTTTTGGAAGGATTCGCCATCATGAGATGGGGCAAAATTACACATACTCACAAATACAAATCAAATTGAAATAGTAAAAAAAAAAAAAAGAGATGCTGTCTTGGTGGTGCTAATAAAAAGTAATCCAAATCTTGATATTCTTCCGGATTCATAAATGCAGGGGAGGGAATTCCGGGTCCCATCAGAGAGGTCATTTACCCTGGTGTCATCAAGCTACTATTGCATGAATTCTACAGGACAAGACGGAGCTGTGGAGCTGTGTTGGTCTAGCTCAGCTGTCAGCAACTTTTACATTCAAAAAGGAGCCATTTTTGACCCAAACAAATCTGTACGGAGCTCCGAAACACATTTGAACCTTAGAATCTTATAATGAAGGTGACACAGCCTGATGAAAATAAACTAGCTTATCAGTATTACTCATAGGTGAGTGATTAAAATGATATTTTTAATGTTAAAGTATAATATTACTGTTATCCATGAATTTTCAAATTTACCATTTCAAAAAAAAAACAATATTAAAGCATATTATTATTTTAAGCACATTTTACATAAAACATAGTTTTAGTCGTTCAGTGTTTGATTAACTTCTGACTTAGAGAAGTCCGGTGTGCCGGCATAAACATGTGAATTCAGTTTATTTGCCTAATAAAACATCCAAGTTTTTGACAGATTTCTAAAATATTTGTTTTTTGTTTATAAAATGCAGCTGGATTTATATGATTATTTGCATAATCTGTGTAAATCGATATTAATATATTCGGATGTGCAGTCCTGGTGCAGTCCTTGCGTAAAAGAGGGATTTTATGGGTAGAAATGCAGTGTCAGAACTAGTGGCTGTTGTCCAAAGCTGTCTACAGTGACAACTTTACCTTTTAAAACTGTATCAAGGACTGCCACAGCGGAGCAGGAAGTATCCACTTGCTACACCAGAAGCCCCAAACTGTTACCTATTGTCTGCAAGAGTGAAACCATCAGATGAGAGGTGATCAGTCAATCCTTTAGTAATCTGTTTTTTTTTTTTAGCACATTTAACTTAAACTTTGTGAAGTCGTGATTTTACTACATCCTATTAGCATGCACATTTTATGAAGTTGCACAAGCGGTGCTCTGATTTTCAGTCTCCTCTGTTTTCCCTGTAAAACACATGTTGTGTTTAAGGAGTGAAAGGCTGTCTGGATCACTTGAAGGCATTTTATGACATGAATACTTTTCAGGAGGAGACATTTTGGGGAATGTAAGCTCATCCCGGAAAATTCAAAACACATTGAGGAAACTGGAGACATTTCTTGAGAGTAATGAATTAATTAGGTCAGGGTTGTGGACAACGCCACTGAGGGTCCTCACCAGTACAGTGTGTGTGTGTGTGTGTGTGTATTAGACAGAGACAGGGCAGTGATGACCTCTTCCAGCTGTCTGTGGCTAATGAGAAGCTGTCAGCACCAAGAGGACAGGACACACGTGTGCACACGCACACACACACACACACTACACACCCACATTAATAGTTACACAAAGAAGCGCACCCTATATTTGCACATACACTGTAAGACAGTCACATGAACACACACACACACACACACACACAGTGACTCAGTCACACGTCAGAACAGTCTGTGCGTCTCTTTCCCCCATCCTGCGTTTTAGTGGAGACAGAATGAGCCAGGTGTCAGGTGGTGCCAATTAGGCAGTGACCATTGGCTTGGCTGACTGACTCATTTTTAAAAAGAAGTAATGCAGATGTCTCTTCCTGAACGGCTAACGCTTTAACATCCCGCCCCGAACATTATTTATTGGTTGCTTTCTGTAGATGCCCTATGAATAATGTACTGGATATAGCTACCATAGCATCACCCACTGATGTGCAAAGTCACGTTTTTTTCAAGGCCCCACACTGAGTGTTTTCACGGTTGCCATCCTAGGTTTTTGAAACTAAAGAAGCACATGAGTGGAAAACCCGAGAGACACTGCATGCTCACAGAGTAATGACTCGTCCCAAGGTGGGGCCCACCTTAAAACTATACCTTGCTTCATTGCCCTTGTGGACATGAGTGAGACCATAATTTCTAAAACAAATATTGTGTTTTGTTCTGCAGGGCTCAAAAACATGAAAGGAACACATCAGATCTCAATGGGAGACAAATCAGGCTGGATATCTACACTGGCATGGATGGGGAAATGTGCTAGTAAAGAGGGGATTCAACATAGATTGATAGAAATGAAAATTATCAACCTCCAGAGGGCTGAATTCAAAAACACCCCAAAATTCAAAGCAGAAAAAATGATGCAGCAGGCTAGTGCAGTTTGCAGAAATTTCATTTCAGCAACTCAAAATAGTACTCAGTAGTTTGTATGGCCCCCACGTGCTTGTGTGCATGCCTGCCAACACTGGGGCTCCTAATGAGATGACGCATGGTGTCCTGGGGATATCCACCCTGATCTGGACCAGGGCATCACTGAGCTCCTGGACAGTCTGAGGTGCAACCTGGTGATGTCGTATGGGCTGAAACATAATGTCCCAGAGGTGTTCTGTTGGATTAGGTCAGGCAAGCATGGGGGCCAGTCAGTGGTATCAATTCCTTCATCCTCCAGGAACTGCCTGCATACTCTCATCATTGTTGGGCATTGTGGTGCACCAGGAGGAACCCAGGACCCACTGTACCAGCGTAGCGCCTCAATGGATTTCATCCCGATAACTAATGGCAATCAGGGTTCCTGTTGCCGAGCCTGTAGAGGTCTGTGTGTCCCTCCGTGGATATGCCTCCTCAGACCATCTCTGACCCACCACCAAACCGGTCATACTGAACGATGTTACAGACAGCATAATGTTCTCCAAGGCTTCTCCAGAACCCTTTCACACCTGTCACATGCGCTCACGGTGAACCTGCTCTCATCTGTGAAAAGCACAGTGAACCAGTGGTGGACCTGCCAGTTCTGGTATTCTATGGCAAACGCCAATCAGGGCTCCACAGTGCCGGGCAGTGAGGACAAGGCCCGCCGGGCCCTCAGGCCACCCTTATGAAATCTGTTTCCGCTAACAACTAACCAATTACAAGTTGTTAGCCAGTGAGCCTCGTCTGTTTTGCCCCTCCTAGTCACATCTGTTTTCTTTGCAACCATGATGGTGATGGCATAAAGGTGCATCACAAGACTTAAAAACAGGACTTCAGACATCACGTTTTATTTGCAGTCTGTGGGAAAGACTTTTTCATATTTGTTTTCATTAGACACAAGCTCCCATGAGCAACAATTAAGGTTGTTCATGTTGTTTGTTGGAACACTAACAACTAATTGAGTTTTTAAAGTTCAGAAAAAGGATCCCAACTCTAATGACACTTTTCATCTCTCCTCTTATGGTGTATAAATATGTTTCTCTTCATACTGGCAGAGGTGTGTCTGAGATCTGAAGCTGCACTTTGGGCCTGCGCCAAGCCGCTGCTCTGACCTCGACGCACACAGTGTCAGATTTTGCAGGTGGGTAGAGCTCAATTCACAGCTGAAAGCCTATTTCAAAAAAATAATGAAAATAGTGGATTGTTTAATCTAATTTAGAATATCTGTCGGTAGGCCTGCTGTTTATGTAGGGTCTTTACCCACAATACATAGCGCCTTGAGGCGACTGTTTGTTGTGATTTGGCGCTATATAAATAAAAGTGAATTGAATTGAATTGAATTGAATTATGTCATTAGATTTTATTTTCATTTTTCCAGCTTTTCTATCTTAGCCAGCACTTCCCTGTTTGCTCCTCCGCTTGTAATTCAGTTGGGAACGCTTTAAGAATTCAGAATTTGCTCTCAATTTTGTTTTACTTAATCTTTCTTTAACATGCTCTGATTTCCAGTCATGTGGTCCTCTTTCCTCCTGAAAACACACAGGTTCATCGTGAGTGTGTGTGTGTGAATGTGTGTGTCTGCATGTATCAAACTTGGAGCACAACTTCCCTACACACAGTTACCATTTTCTTTCCTCTTTCATCTATTGAACCCCATGTAGAAATTAACCACAATTACACACACACACACACACGCGCACATAGGCAGGTTGGACCCCAGGGTTCAGTTTGGGAGGAAACTCCCTTTCTAATTTTCCTCATAAAGGCTCTAATGAAGACTAATGATGGAGCAAGGTGTGTGTGTGTGTGTGTGTGTGTGTGTGTGTGTGTGTGTGTGTGTGTTTTAACAGCCCGGCTGCTCTGTCTGGGAATGTCTCTTCTCTCTTTCTCCTTCCATCTCTCCATCATTTCATCCCCCCTTGATGTATTTTCTTCTGCCTTTAATATTGTTCAGTTGAGCCACACCATGCAGCAGATTTCATTATTGTCTAACCTGTAAATTATTGTTAGTACTGGATTTTACCAATTGTTTTGTCTACAAAAATGCATGCAGTACTGTGCAAAAGTCTGGAGTCACCCTTCATTTTTTTGTATTTTGCTTCTTGACTTTGTTGTCCTTTTTTAAGGGGTGGGTCTTGAGCAAACATCTTCCAGGCTTTCTGAAGGTCTTTCAAAGTTTTTCTTTGGGCATTGGCTGATTTTCCACTCATTTTCAGCCCGGTCCTTGTACCTGACCACTTTCAGATGAATGTTCCTTTTTTTGTTCTTTTTTTTTTGATTAAACCACTTAATACTCCCCTATGAATCATTCTAGGATAAAGAAAAACCAAAAAGCACCTAAGTCAAGGGATGAATCAGTGTTGTGTCTGCATATAACAGACAACAATGAAACAATTTCCCATTTCTTTAGACAACACAATTTGACATGGATATTTTTGCACCAATGAGGTGATTCCTAAAGAGCTGCTAGCTGAAAACTTGGCATATCTCAGCATGGTGTGCAGTGTGTCCTTAAAAAAATCTGAGGAAACTGGACAAGTGGAGGACAAAGAAGAAGTGGCACGCCTAAAGAATAAAACATACAGTGCCTTGCGAAAGTATTCTGCCCCCTTGAACTTTTCAACCTTTTGCCACATTTCAGGCTCTAGACATAAAGATATAAAATTTGAATTTTTTGTGAAGAATCAACAAGTGGGACACAATCATGAAGTGGAATGAAATTTATTGGATGTGTCAAACTTTTTTAACAAATAAAAAACTGAAAAGTGGGGCGTGCAATATTATTCGGTCCGCTTTACTTTCAGTGCAGCAAACTGACTCCAGAAGTTCAGTGAGGATCTCTGAATGATCCAATGTTGTCCCAAATGACGAGAGGATCCACCTGTGTGTAATCAAGTCTCCGTATAAATGCACCTGCTCTGTGATAGTCTCAGGGTTCTGTTCCAAGTGCAGAGAGCATCATGAAGACCAAGGAACACACCAGGCAGGTCCGAGATACTGTTGTGGAGAAGTTTAAAGACGGATTTGGATACAAAAAGATTTCCCAAGCTTTAAACATCTCAAGGAGCACTGTGCAAGCAATCATATTGAAATGGAAAGAGTATCAGACCACTGCAAATCTACCAAGACCCGGCCGTCCCTTTAAACTTTCATCTCAAACAAGGAGAAGACTGATCAGAGATGCAGTCAAGAGGCCCATGATCACTCTGGATGAACTGCAGAGATCTACAGCTGAGGTGGGAGAGTCTGTCCATAGGACAACAATCAGTCGTACACTACACAAATCTGGCCTTTATGGAAGAGTGGCAAGAAGAAAGCCATTTCTTAAAGATATCCATAAAAAGTCTTGTTTAAAGTTTGCCACACAGCCACCTGGGAGACACACCAAACATGTGGAAGAAGGTGCTCTGGTCAGATGAAACCAAAATCAAACTGTTTGGCCAAAATGCAAAACGATATGTTTGGTGTCAAAGCAACACAGCTCATCACCCTGAACACACCATCCCCACTGTCAAACATGGTGGTGGCAGCATCATGGTTTGGGCCTGCTTTTCGTCAGCAGGGACAGGGAAGATGGTCAAAATTGATGGGAAGATGGATGGGGCCAAATACAGGAGCATTCTGGAAGAAAACCTGTTGGAGTCTGCAAGAGACCTGAGACTGGGACGGAGATTTATCTTCCAACAAGACAATGATCCAAAACATAAAGCCAAATCTACAATGGAATGGTTCACAAATAAACGTATCCAGGTGTTGGAATGGCCAAGTCAAAGTCCAGACCTGAATCCAATCGAGAATCTGTGGAAAGAGCTGAAGACTGCTGTTCACAAACACTCTCCATCCAACCTCACTGAGCTCGAGCTGTTTTGCAAGGAAGAATGGGCAAGAATTTCAGTCTCTCGATGTGCAAAACTGATAGAGACATACCCCAAGAGACTTGCAGCTGTAATTGCAGCAAAAGGTGGCGCTACAAAGTATTAACGCAAAGGGGCCGAATAATATTGCACGCCCCACTTTTCAGTTTTTTATTTGTTAAAAAAGTTTGACACATCCAATAAATTTCTGTGCTGTGCTGAAGAATAAAGGTGGTCGCACCAAATCTGGACTTTCAAGCTCATTAGAATTGAACAAACTCTGGTTTTGCCTTAAATTCTGTAGTTCCATGTATACTTGCACATACATAAATTACTGTACCTATTTCCCATTTTTCTACCAAAGTATAAAGAAATGAGAAACATTTTGTGTCCATGAGCACAAACAAAAAGACTGCTTTTTCATAATCGTTTTATTGTATTTATTGCTCTGTGTATTTACAATTTAGCCATCTAATTAAAAACTACTTTCTCAAAAGTTACTAGATAAATGTCACTTTTACTGCATTTCTGCCAGCCTCTGGTATATGGGCTTATATGGAGTAAACAGAAAGACTCGAGTCATTAGATTGAGCATCAATGATGTTTTCAGGTTGATTTCTCCTTCACAAAAAATCAATAATTAACCTTTTTTATGATGGGTCACTGTCTTTCACTTACCCATCATCCACTGCTCTCTCTCCATCTTCTCTCCCCTCCCCCCCAACTCTCTGTCCATCATTTCAGCTGTCTTTCTTTTACTGCTTCTTCCCTCGTTCTCTCAGTCTTGCTTAATTTTCTCCCACGTCCACTCCCGAATTCTTCAGTCTCTCTTCCCCCTGCTGTCACCTTTTCATCCTTCCTTGTTGACTCCTTCACTTTCTATCCATCCTTCTTCATCTCTGGCTATTTTTCCTCACCGTCCATCGCTCTGTGTTTCTGCCTCCATTAGGAGGAAATGGAAAAAGTGACATCAGCTATTTGGTAAACGGAGAGAGATGGAGAGAGAGAGGAAGAGACAGAAGATGAAACAAAGGACCGGGGGGGGGGAATTGGAAAGCAAAGGTCAGAAGAGTGACAGCGGGAATGATTGTAAAAGATAAAAGGAAAACAGAGAAGGAAAGAAAACAGTGGCAGAAATGAGAGGAGAATAAAAGACAAACATGGGAAGAGAGCGAGAGAGATCCATTAAAGAGAGAGTGAGTGAGAGAGGGGAAAGCTTCACCTCATTAACCCCGTAATGCAGAGTAAATATACAGTCTAAATGGAACATAGACGACGTGTGTGTGTTTACTGTCAGCCCTCTGTGTCGTGTGTGTGTGTGTGTGTGTGTCCACAAAAATACATTACCAGAATACCAAAGTGCCAATCTGTATTTGTATTATGTGGTTATCTGTGTGTGAGTATGTGAATATCCTCTGAAATACCAGAGTGTTTGTGCGAAAATGTCTTATTAGCCCGGATAGATAATTTTGATGTCCTCCGGAATCACATGACACCAGGATCTTTATCTTTGCTTGTTTATGGCAAAAACAATAATATGCATTTATTGAACTTTTTAAAACGTGTCAATTTACATGGATTTCTTTGAACTTTAAATATAATTAAAATGAATAATAAATGAATAAACAAAGGGGCAGTCATGGGGGAGTAACGTCCTCACAGGAAACGATTTGCTGGTCGCGCATCCTTTTGTTGGTCCCTAGCGGACCGTTCAGGTTCCAGTTGCCTAGGTAACCCACTATATTTACCACCCTGTCATATGTGAATCAACAGTATCCTTCACTGTCACTGGTACTCACTTCAGTCGCTTGCCGAGAAGTTGAGAAAGTTAAACGCGAAACCTGGAGGGTCGTACCAATAACCCTATAAAAAGATAAAATTAATATTGAGCAGAATTTAGTTCAGCTTACTAGTGTGGCCCAGTTTCTCATGTTTCGCCTTGGGAAAATTAATTGGCCACCCCTGTCCTAGAGTATATGTAAATGATGTACATGGCCACCATAACCTCACCCACTGTTTCCCGGACGGATGCCTAGGATGCAGTCATAATTGGCTACATCTAAATGTAACTCCTGATTATCAGACATTTGACATAAGTTTATGCAAAGTCTTATTGTTCATTCATTATGTTCAGATGAAACTGCTCAAACAGCAGTAAATGCAGAGAACACAATTGCTTTGCTTAGGTTCCCCCACCCCCACCCTGATGTATGGCGAAAATAATACAAGGCATTAGGGTTGTGCAATACTGACAAAAAATTATATCTCAATATTCTGTCATTTTGTCGATAAAAATAATAAACTATTTTTTGCATTATTTAAAAATGTGTTTTGTAAAGTGCAAGCTAATCCCACCGTCATCAGGCGAAGGCGGGGTGCACCGTGGTCAGCACACACACTCAGGCACACATTTCAGGCCTACGGGCAATTTAGAGTGACCAATCAACCTAACATGCATGTCTTTGGAATGTGGGAGGAAATCGGAAGAAACCCACACGAGCACGGGGAGAACATGCAAACTCCACACAGAACGGCCCGGACCAGGAATCGAACCCGGATTGTCTTGCTGCGAGTGAAGATGACCCTCGCCTAGGAATTAAATCTAAGGCGGTAGACTGCGAGGCTGGCGATGTCTGAATTTCTTCTCCTGGCGCAGTGTGTTCACTCATTCCCAGCTTTAGGTGTGTTGTTTAGGCAGCTATGCTAGCACACAGTATGTCATAATAATAATGTCAGATATTATTGTAGATCATATATATCGCACACCCCTACAAGGCATCTGACTTTAGTTAATGTGGTTTCATAGTTTGTGGACCTTTACGGCTTCTGATGCCGTTTACTTGAAGTCAGCAGTGTGCATGAATGCATGATGTAAAACACCAAGAGACAGCAGTCATTATAATACTGTATATTTGCAGTCAGCTCAAACCCAGAGAACAGTGACAGACTGAGAGATCATCAGGAGAAAAATGTAAGAAAACAAAAATCAAGAGAACGCTGAATGTCATTTCTATCTACACTGAATATCCCGTTAAAGCCCACCCCACCCCACCCTGGCCCAGCCCACCCCACCCCCTTCCTCCCGTACACTTTTTCAAATAGTAATTCAACAAATAAACAAAACACACAGTGGAATAAAGAAAACTTCAACACAGTCTGCACTCTTAGTAGGTCGGAAAAAGTCAGGAAATGAAAGCTTTCCGGTGTTTGACGTAGCCGAAGAGGGCGTCGTGTCTCCACCTGCAGTACATTTGATCACTGAAAAGTTCCCAAATCCAAGAGAAAAGGAGTAAAACTGAAGGTGAGTTCAACCTGTTATAGAAAGTCAGAAACCTTTTTTCAGGGCAGTTAAAAAATAATAACATAAACGCCCCGTCTTTAGTTAGACAAACACCAGAAACTGTACTACTACTTCCTGGTAACAGGAACGGGCATCAAAATGTGAAAAGGTTCAATGTAGAGGAAGAGAATTCATCATACCTTTAGGATAGTATTGTGTCTAAAAATCACTCCATTGTAATAAAAAATGTTTTGTTTTGTTTTTTTATCTTTTGTATTGTTTCAGAAACTGATTTCGTAGTGTTTTTTTTTTTTAAGGGTGATAGAAAATACTCCATACATCGAAAAACTGCATCCAACATTTTCAACAGAGAGCGGGAGAGAGAAGATGAAGAGGTCGAGAAAAGACAAGTAAGAAAGCGAGGAGTCGGGCAGTGGGAATATACAGTAGGATGGGAGAGGTTCAATAAAAAAGGATAAAGAACTAAGGTAGAAATGAAACAAAAAAGTGGAAGGGAGTTTGGGGAGGGGGGAAGGAAAGGGAGAGTTCAAGTTAAGGAGTGTGTCGAGGTTAAAATAAGCCGAACGACAACACAAAAGTTTTCCCATGCATTCTTTTCAGTCCCTGTACGGAAAATAAAAATGAATGAAACACAAGACAGAAATAGCTTCCCAAGTTGTTTTCCTCTTTTTATCTTCAGTTTTTTTTTCTTCCCAATATTTTATACATGCCTCCTTTTTATTTATTTATTTTTTTCCTTTTCGTTTCTCTCGTCCACCGTCACACCCAGAGGGCGTGAACTGAAGCTTTTTTATCCCATTAGGGAATGTAAATAAGAACCAGCCTGTTCTGTTAGTACTAGTCAAAAAAACGTTTGTTTGGTCCTGCAGCCTTCAACAGCCTTGGAAACCCCCCCCCCCAAATGATTTCACCAGATTACGTCCAACCAAGCTGATTCTCATCTGTCCAAATCTGAGAGTACGTTGACGTCATTCCAGCCCATTTGCTTCTTGCTTCCTTTTTTTTATTATTATTATTTTAAATCCTTGGGAATGGCTTTCAGTTTTCAGTTTTGGATACAAACGAGGAACGAGTTCTGCTGCAGGGATAGATAAGAGGAATTAATGGAGTGAAGTTTGTCTGAAAAGAAGAAGGAGAAGGTAGAGAGACAGCCCCCAGATTAAGTTCAGATGGGGAGTTTGTCTCTTAGTAGTCCCATTTTATCATAGCAAAGTCAAAAAAGGTGGCGTTGCAGCAAAGGTAGAATCCCGCCTGGGGAGGTTCATATTTGTGGTGATCCAGGCTGCCATGGAAGCGGGCTGGTGGGAGTTCTTCTGTGCAGGGGCTGGGTTGCTGGAGGCGGGGTCCCTCTCTAGACATCATGGGAGTCTTGAGAAACGGCCGGGATTCTGGACAAAAACAAAAACACAAACAGGTCAGTCAAAGAAATTAAAAAAAAAAAAAAAAAAAGAGGCAGCATCAGGTGCCATGGAACTCAAAGAGTCCTGAATTGATATTTACTGGAATTTATGGGTAGGCCTGCAATGGACTGAGATCTGCCCAGGGTGTACTCCACGTCTCGCCCTTTGACAGCTTAGGCTCCAGGCCTTTGGATAAGGGGGATGATGAATGGATGGAAAAATTGTACAACAGCAAATATGTTGGCCAAGGTGTAACACTGAGGAGAAAAAGCTTGACTACACCTTAAAGCGACCAACACTGGTCTGTTTGGTATATATGCATGATTTGCTTTTTTGAAACAATGTAAGAGTCAGTTTGTTCCAATGCCTGCTCTCTTCATGTTGGTCTTGATTGTTGCAGTAATTCCAGTAAAAGTAGCTCACTATTTATTTGTGCCAACCTCCAAATTGTTTCAGTTTCCTTTGTTTGCCAACAAGCATTTTGGCATAGTGATAACAGAACAAGGTAGAGATGCAAATGCTCGTAACTAGTGGTGTGCGATACTGCAAATTTTGGTATCGATCCGACACCAAGTAAATACAGGGCCAGTGTCGCCGATACTGATACCAATACTTTTGAATAATTATGAAGAATTTTCATGAAGTTAAAGTGTTTTGGGGTATTTTTTCCCTTTGGATCATTAATTAGTTAAAAACCAGGACAGAATTGGGCACTGGTACTGATCAATATCAATACCAACGTTGGTATCGATGCTGTTTTTCTTTAACAGCTGCAACAATATCCTTGCTGCTTCCTCAGCTAGTGGACGCAGCAGAGAGCAAGAGCTGTTCCTCTATCAACAGTTTGTTGTGCAATGCTAATAGCAATGCTAATAACTAATGCTGCCTTTAACCCAATAATCCAGTGATTCCCAAAGTGTGAGCTGGGGCCTCCTGGTGGTCTGCTCAGGTACTGCAGGTGGGTAGTGAGAAGTAATTTACAACAAATAAATTAATTGATAAAAATAAACTTTTAATTTGCAATTTTGTCATATAGTTTAAAATTGCAATTTAAATTTGACATTGTAAAACACTTTTTAAAAATAATAAAACCGGAATAGTATTTTAAAAAATGTGGTTCTTTATTTTCTGATGTATTTTTTAAAGCATAATCTTTAACTTTTTTATCTCATCACAAGCATGTGAAAACTATATTAAACTAACTAAATGGAGCGATAGCTTACAAGTGCTGGGAATAAAGCTGGGAATCAACCTTAGCAAGCAAATCATCAGCAGGTAAAAAGGGGGTGGGGTGGGGTGGGGTGGGGTGGCCATGCAGAATATTTTCAGATTGTGAAATGGGCCACAGCAGTGTTAAGTTTGGGAACAGCTGCACTAACCCAAAGTAGAACTCCAGAAGGTGGTGACACAGATTATCCCCACTTCCTTCCTTCCATTGTCAAGTTTATAGTCCCCAAAGGTAAACTCAATTAACATCAATTAGCTTTTGACTTTACTTACAGCGTGGCATATCTGCATATCAGGCATCAGTTTTCCTCTCAAAATTGTGCTCATGAGCTAAAATTTTCACTTATAGCAAATAAAGTTGTGCTAGTGCCTCTTTAGAGGCATTAAAAATGTAGAGTTCAAAATCTAATGAGCTCACATTTGTACAGGAACTTCATACTTTCTGCATGATTATTAAAGCAGGAAGTACTTTTTCTCACTCGCTCTCCCTTCGTGCAGAATCCGTTTACGACAGAAATCTCGTCTCTCCAATTTTGCCGGGTCGACTCTCCCTCCTTTCTTTCCTTCTCTCCCTCCCTCCCATTTCACCTCCGTCGTTCTCCTTCCGCTCCCCGTAGTGCTGTTTCTGCACCCACCCACACAGGAGCACGTGCGCACACTAAAACCCCGAACACATGCGTGCATACAACAGGAACACACGCACACAAACACACAGGCATGCACACCTTCCTCTCCCTGCGGTGTCATTGTTTTCTGCGAACGTTGCAAAGTGTTTACATTTCTGCATAACAGCAACCATAAACCTGCCCTCCCTCCTCTCTCCACTTCTCTTTCTCCTGCCCTCTGCTACCTTACTACTTTTTCTTTTTTTTTTTAGCTCTTAGTCATCTTCTTACCCTCTCATTTTGTCCTCTGTTCATCATTCTTTGTTATTTAGATATGAAACAGACCCACGGTCTCCGTGTTGGACCTCTTTGAAAAAAAGAAAAAAAAACTTTCTTAAATTTTCTCTTTCATCTCGCTCTCGCCCCTCGTTTCCTCCTTCATATTCTCTACCTTCCCTCCTTTTCATCCCTCTCATCTCCTGCCCTTCCCTATTTTTATCACTCCACAATCCACTCAAACCCCCTCCTCTCCTCCTCTTTCATCCCTCTATTCTACATGCATCCCCTCCTCCTCCTCACCTCCCCTCTGCTCCCTCCTGTCCTCTATCTGTTACTCTCATATTATTTTTATCCCGCCCCATTCTTCTCTCTGTCCTCTCCTGTCCTTTCCTTTTCTCCTTTAGGCAGCAGGTTTGGCCTGGTGCTTAAAAAACTGTCCTGCAACTTAAAGAGTAGAGAGCCATGTTGATCCCCTCAGTACTGTCCTTAAAACTCAAACCTGTAACTTATTCCAGTTAAAATATCAAAACATAGGGTTCAGCTATTGCTTTTCTGTGGTTGCACTGATATTTTTGAACCATTTTTTATTCTTTGTTTGGTGGAAATGTTTAAAAATGTCAATTCCAGGTTCCCACAGTTCCAGGAAATCTCTTTAAATGTCTTGTTTTGTGCAACTGATGGTCCAAAAGGCACAAAACAGATGCAAAGCAGCTGCAAAGCAGCAGAACCTCACATTAGAGAAGCAGCACCCAGAGCATAATTTGAAATTTAGTCAGAATATCAAACTTAGGTGTGAAGATTCTACAAAAGGAAGTGCAAAATTATCGGCCTCGCAGGTGAACGCAGACCAAACAAGCCAAGTTTCGCCTTACATTTGTGGCCCACATGGGCAAAGTGAACGTGCATGTGTGTTTTTTTAATGTACAACATTATTGGACTAAGGGGATCTTGAAAGTGTAGTATGATTATAAAAATGTTTGGTAAATTAGACAATTTCCATCCATCCATTTTCCAAGCAGAGAAGCCCAGACCTCCCTCTCCCCAGCCACCTCCTCCAGCCAAGAGTGTCCTGGGTCTGCCCAGTGAAACCAAACTTCATGAAATTGTTTGCAAATACAGGTATAAGTTGACCCTTATTGAATGCAGCTGGCATGGTGCAACCTTAGATATTTTTAAGGCGGTCTTCGTGTTCTGTGTCAAACTTTTCAGTTTCACTACCGCTCAGCGAGCAGTCGGCGAGTTTTTGCAGACAAGTCTGCGTCTTCTGTGTGAACCACAGATTACCGCAGCAATCTGCTAGCAACCAAAGCTATACTCATGGAGGCCTCTGGTAAGGCACTCCATTTGCTACCGATTTCACCAAGTGACAGCCAGCCACCAACTGGTCGGGAAATCCAAATTTTTCCCAAGCAACCAAAGGTTGCCAAGGGATTGCCAACTGGTCTCTTGGCCTGCGTGACTGAGGTCATAGGTTGCACATTTTCCACTGTGGGTTTATTTAGATTAAAGTTTGTGTTTGACTACTTATGATGTACTGTGCTGTGCATAACAAACATATACTGTAAAAGAACAAACAGCATTCATAAAGTCATTAAAAAAAAGTAAGTTCAAACAAATGTGCTGCGTTATTGTGTGACTGAACTGTGTGTGTGTGTTAGGAAGAGCACATGTAGTGTGTACTCCCTGCATGAATAAGCAGGTGGGCCCATGGTCAGGATAATCCATCCATGCTCCAGGGTTTTCCTGGCTCATGTAAGGCATAGATTAGAGCAGTCATTTCTGTTACGCTTCTTTGAGGTCTGCAAGACGGCAGCATGTGTGTAGGTGATGCGTTCGCACAGTCACGAAAAAACATGTCGGGCACGCTGACATCCACACGGACCATCACGCTCACTGTGTGATGACGAAATTTGCGCCTCTTGGACCCGCGCTGACACGGAAACCATAATCCCGGCCTGACTGTGATTGGTCTTTATGTCTGTCGTCACCGTAGTTAATGAAAGTTTGTGCATAAATTATGCACAAAATGACAAAACATCTTTGGTGGGTACAACTTTTTTTTTCCTCCATGTGGCAAAAATCCCTACTGCTCACATTATTCTAGCCAGTGAAGATCTACGTCCTCCAAAGTGCAAACGACACAACGTCACAACAAGTCCCACAATTTAATGCCGATTTGCTGTCTGTGACAGTGAAGTTGAAATATTTTCAGCTGCCACAGACACATTTGCTCCTATTCGTGCTCCTCTTCCCAGCTCGAACCTTCAACTAAAATTGGACTCTTTGCTTTTCCAAACCGGAAGATCTACACAAATCTATAAATGCAGTTTTGTCACCATTTCACGGGCTCTTGTAGGACAGCATTGACTCTAAAGTATAAAATCAAAGCTAATGATGCCTGTAACTCTAAACAATGACTGGCAGTTTTTGTCTGTGGTTTTATTTTGAAAAAGTCATGGTTCATAAACCTGCTGCAGCAAGAGAGTTTTCACAGGTTTAATAATAACCGGGTGATCAGAAGAACGTAAACAAACTTTTGTGGATAGTTCGATAACATCCAAATATTTTTAACTATGAAATATGAGAGTTTGGTGGTGCTTTTTTTAGTACCACACATGATTGAATGCATTTTTGAGTTTTAGACTATTGGGTGGAAACAAATGAAACCTTAACTCGTGATGCTGTGGAAAAATGTTCTCCAGTGTTTTCTAGAGATGAAAAATCAACAAAAAAAATCAGTAATGAAAGTAATTGTTATTTCAGCCCTTAATGAATTGTTTAGTTCTTAATCATTTCAGAAAATCAGTACCAAAATGTCCATCACATTTTTCCAAGGCGCAAATCAACAAATCACTTGTCTTGTTCACGAAACGGTCCAAAAACGCCCAAATATTCAGTTCAGTGTCAAAGAAGACAAAGAAAACCAGGAAGCTGTGAATTACTGGCTGCTTTTGCTTGAAACGCTCATTTTTCAGGCTAATAATAACTGTTTAGGACTTTTTTTTTTCTTGTCAGAGGTTTCATTAGTGACTTCTTCAAATTATCTGTGCTAAAACAAAATAAAAGACAAAGCAAGAGGATCAGTGGAGGAAGAAGATGAACGCTGCCCACCCCCTCCTTTTTGTATTTGGTAATATGATTCTTTATGCTTTTCTTTTGTGGGCTCCACCCTTCCCTTTACCTTTTTGTAACCACTTTGATACATTTCCCTCTCACCTCTATCTGTCACTATAAAATACACCTGCAGCCAATGTGTGTGTGTGTTTGTTTGCTGTCGTAGTTAAAAATGACACTGACCTGCCTTGTTAAAAGTCTATCAGCAGGGTAGAGAAAATGTCACCAGGTCTCGGAACAAGGTCACATTTTTCAACTCTGTCCCCACTCTGGGACTCTTCTTCCACCTTCCTCACTCCTCCTCCTCCTGTCCTCCTTTTCCACCTCTTTGTCTACTCTTATCCCACGCACCCCCCTTCCTCTTCTGTTTGCTCATCTTTTTTTAACTCCTCACCATTTCTGGCTTACTTGTGGTTCCTAGGATACTTATGAGTAGAATGGAAGGCAGAGCCTTCAGCTTTCAGGCCCCTCTTCTGTGGAACCAGCTCCCAGCTTGGATTCAGGAGACAGACACCCTCTCTATTTTTAAGATTAGGCTTAAAACTTTTCTTTTTTGATAAAGCTTATATTTAGGGCTGGATCAGGTGACCCTGAACCATCCCTTGAGTTAAGCTGCAGTAGGCCTAGGCTGCAGGGGGTTTCCCATGATGCACTGAGTGTTTTTTTTTTCACTCACCTGTTTTCACTCTGTTTATTCCCCACTCTGCATTTAATCTTGAGTTATTATAAATCTCTGTCTCTCTCCCCTCAGCCCCAACCGGTCAGCAGCAGATGACTGCCCCTCCCTGAGCCTGGTTCTGCAGGAGGTTTCTTCCTGTTAAAAGGGAGTTTTTCCTTCCCACTGTCACCAAGTGCTTGGTCATAGGGGGTTGTTTTGACTGTTGGGTTTTCTCTGTAATTATTGTAGGGTCTTTATGTTATAATGTGTCAAAAATCTTTTTTGAGTTTTATATATATATTGCTTTATAAAGGACAAAGTCCTGTCACTCTCTCCTCTTCCTTCTTCTTTTTCCACCTAACAACTCGGATACTTTTGCTTTTTTCTTTATATTTACTCTTTCAGTCTTTCCCCTCCTCATTTCATCTCTTTTTTCTCTCCTTTGCTTCCTTTGTAAACCTCCTTGTACTCATCACCCTCTTCCTTTCTTCATTTTCTTTCCCACTATCCCTTTCTTTTAATCTATTCTGCCATCATCTTCCTCTTCTCTTTTTCAACTGTGCCCAACTTTTCTACTGTTTCATTCCTTCTTTTCCATCTCCCCTCCATCTTATTTATCTTCTTGTTCTTCCTCCCTTCCCTTGTTTGTTTTCACTCCGCACCTCCTCTTTTAAAGCCTTCCTTTCCCAAACCTTCCTACTCTCACACTCCCTCCCATTTTTTGACCATGTTTCTATCCTCTTTCTTCAGTTTCCTCCCTTTCGCCACCTCAATCCTTTAACTTCCTCCCTCAGAGCCTCTTAATTCTTTTCCAACCTCTAACTCTGCTCCAACGTCTTCGCCCTCTCTTCCCTTCTTACTTTCTTTTCTCTTTCCCCAATTTCCCTCCATTTCTTTCTTTTTTTTTACACGGCCAATTGGCCTGGTCAGCTTTTAACAACCAAATGAAACCGATCTTACTTCCTTTCTTTTTAACCCCCTCTCCCTTTCCCTCCCTTTTCTCCCTTGCTTATCGTTTTTCCCTCCCTTCGTTCTCTCCCTCTCTTTTTGATTGTAATGCGATGTCTTTCTTTGTATTCAGCACTTTTCTCCTCACTCGTTAATTAAGAGTGTGGAAGGTGAGAGAGGCAGGGGAGAGGTGTGTGTGTGTGTGTGTGTGTGTGTGTGTGTGTATACGCACGCGCACACATGTAAGCAAACCACCGTAGGTGCAAAATGCTTTTATGGCAGGAGGGATGAGTGTGTATTTGTCTGTGTATGTGTGTGTGTGTGTGAGTGAGCAAGGCAGCAAAGGGGTCCTACTGGGCCAATCAACATTAATGAAATCAGGTGGGTCTGTGTGTGTGTGTGTGTGTGTGTTGTCGGAGTGCTTGGCTTGCAGAAGAGAGGGGATCTAAAAGGGGTCTAAAGAGGAGTGAGAGCTAATTAGAGTTCCCTGTCTCACAAGAGTGTGGATCAAACACACACTGAAATGCACAACTACAGGTACAGAGTGTGTGTGTGCACACGCCCACACACACACACACATACACACAGACAGAGTGTGTGCCTGTAGATATTCATTTATACACACGCAGAGTTTCAAGTGAAGGTTTTCAATGTCAGGGAGGACTGAGCACAGCTGGTGGAAAGAGGACAACACATGCATACTAACACAGACACACACACACACACATCAGTACTGTACTTGCGAGGACCCTCATTGGCATAATGCACTCCCAAACCAATAACTCGGACTTAGACCTTTCCTCCACTTCAGCTTAACTTTTCAACCCCTCCACCTGAAAACAGTCAGATTCTGCTGCTGCTTCCTTCAGATTATGTTCATATGTGACCAGAGGTTAAAGTGGGCCGGACCCATCTGGAGAGGTGCACCTTTGATTAATAAGTAAACAAGTCTGATTGGCAGTTTCATAAATAATAAAGTAAAGCAAGTTCATTTTTCATGTGCTGCAGCCTGCCGTTCCTTCCACCTGAGGCCACGGAGATACTCAACAAATCAGAAAGTAATGTCACCCCACGATGAACACGCTTCTTTCTTTTTTTTTTTAAATCTCACTTGCGGTCCTGGTACTAAGACACAATTTACTACTGCAAAGTCCCCTTGCTCTTATTTTGAAAGAGGTAAGACTGAACCACCTAGCTCCGGGCCTTCCTGTCTTGTGTTTCCCTAAGGACCAGCTGATCAGGTCGCTGTTACAGAGATCTTTAATTCATCAGACTCGAGTCTCTCAGCTCCACCATATTGGACTGCAGCTGAAGACGGTCTGCAGCTTCCGTGAGCTACACCGAGAGGCTTCAGAACAAGCAGCACCATCTCCAGCTGCAGAGATGGTGGTGTTAATGGAGGTGGAGGTAGGTGGAGGCTCCTTCCATGCCCTAACACATTTTTGTGTTATATAAAGGTTATTCGAGAATAGTTCAGGCTCTTCTTGTAGCATAATTTAAAGTATTGGATTGGTTAGGTTCGATCAAGGATGGCCTCCAATTATTTTTAAGCTGATGTAGATGCTCTCTTGTATCACTTGCCATATTCCATGTGTATGCTATATGTAGGGGCTGGAAAGCAGCCATGAAAGTTTGATAGTCCATATTATGGAAGCTCATTTCTTGCTTGTAGCGCTAAACCAAAATTTTGGGTTATTATATGAAAATTTTGAGTTATTTAGTTGAAATTGTGAGATAATAACCTGGAATTTTTGACTTATGGAAGGCAGATTTTTTTCCCCTTTCTGTGGCAGAAACAAGCTTTCTCAGAGTTTGCTAAAATCCACAAAGTCCAGTAAACCTCAGAGCAACAGCAGTAGCGCTGGTCAGAACACAGACGAGTCACTTTTTCCACACTTGCTAAATCCCACTGTAACCTTGGATATGACTAAATTGTTTTCCCACTTTCATGGATTGGCATGCTTTGGCAGGATGATGCAGGAAGTCATCAGGAAGAGTACAGAGCGTTTAGCTCTCCCAGCAGAGATCGGGGTCCACATCCTGATCCCAGACTGTAGTTTAATGGAGGTCACAAAATCAGCTTTGTTTGGGTTGACAAGACTGTGGTTTGGGTGAAATGCAAATAAACACGGTGAGACTTCAGTCACTCTGGAATTTTTCTTTAAACCAGACTCAAAGCTTTTCTTCAACCTGCAAAAACATGCTAACTTCACCTTTCAAAATGTGTTTGCTGTTGGAAATTGGTTGTAAGTATAACTCCCAGAAGACTGCAGTAAGAATCTACACTTGAGAAAATATTAGTAGAAAGAAATGACTAACTCCAAAGAAAGTCCAGTTCAAAAAGTTCTTGGAATTTTTTTTTTTTTTTTTGGAAAAAAAAAAAAGCCCTCAAGCATGCTTCAATCCTGCTATTTTCTTTCCTCTTACTTTGATGGGGGAGGAAAAATGCCTGATAACAGGAAACAGGCCCAGGCAGAAGCAACCTGCTGCCATGACAAGTTTTTTAAAATTTTTAATAAACATGCCTCCGTTTTCTTAACTGCTTCATCTATCCTTCAGGTTTACCAGATGGCAGTGAGACCTGCTATGAGGTATGGGTACGGGTACTGATGAAGCTGAAAATGCCAAGATTTTCACTGGGAGTGATCAGAATGGTTAAGATGGCAGCTCAGGTTGAGCAGTTGAGAGACAAGGCTGAGGAGGGACAGTGGACTTCATGG
This sequence comes from Pterophyllum scalare, assembly GCA_024447675.2. Lineage (NCBI taxonomy): Eukaryota > Metazoa > Chordata > Actinopteri > Cichliformes > Cichlidae > Pterophyllum > Pterophyllum scalare. The sequence goes on along the minus strand of JAMQGT020012353.1, from coordinate 124,177 downwards.
ATGTAGTGAAGGAGGACATGCAGAATGTTGGTGTGACAGAGGAGGATGCTGAGGATAGGATGAGATGGAGGCAGGTGATCCACTGTGGCGACCCCTAAAGGGAGCAGCTGAAGAAAGGAGCAGCAGCTCAATCAATCCAAAATAACATCGTTTTCTAAAACTTTCTAAATGTCCTCATTGTCAAGGTCTAAATCTTAAACCGGTCTAGACAAAGATGAAGGTCCAATACACCTGCACACTCACTGGCCACTTTGTTAGGGACATCTATTCAGCTGCTTGCTAATGCAAATGTCCAATTAGCCAATCACATGGCAGGAGCTCTTCATTTAGGCATGCAGACATGGTCAAGATGACCTGCTGAAATTGAAACTGAGCATCACATCTGTCCCTTTATGACCACAGTGTGCTCATCTTCTGCTGGCTGCTTCCAGAGGGATAACACAAAGCTCAAATCGTCTCAGACTGGTTCCTTGAAGGTGACAGTGAGTTCAGTGTACTCAGATGACCTCCACAGTCACCAGATCTCGGTCCAAGAGGGCACCTTTGGGATGTGGTGGAATGGGAGATTCTCATCATGGATGTGCAGCTGACAACTCTGCAGCATCACAAGCAAATTGGTCCCAAAAAAATAAAACAAACGAGTAGCCTCGCCGCGTCGTTCTGGCAAAGGAGCTCAGTCAAGCTGCACCAACACATCGTTGAGATATGATGAGCGCAAAGCAAGTTTAAAGCACGTTAACTTTATTCATACAAAAGATGGCTTTCCTGACTGTAATATTGCAGCAGGAAAGTTTAAAAAAAAAAAAAAGCGAGGAGAGTTCCCATGAACGTTATTTTCTGTCAAATCTAAAGCAGCGCCACGTCGGAAATGCTGCAGGGCGCCGGAGAGCTTTAAGCCCTGCATACTGACACACAGCTGTCACACACTTAAACGTAAACTCGGTGAAGTATATGCAGTCGTCGTCGCATGTGTGTCTGTAAAGGTGTACATCAAAGGGAGGCCACTGCGTCTGCTTAATGTCTCCACTAATCTAGACTGGGCCCCAACACACACATATGCCTGCCATGTGTGTGTGTGTGCATCTGTTAACGTATGGCACTTTGTGTCGTGTTGTTTGCGTACGTGTACCAGCATGAGTCCACATGAATGAGCGCGCGTGTGTTCGGATACCTTGTACAGCGCCGTTGTCTTGCTGGTTCCCATTAACTTCAGGCTTGTCCTCGGCCGCAGCAGCGTCTGGTTTGAAACACAAGACAAGACAGAGTCTCAGTGGGTCGGCCAATAAAAAAAACAAACAGCACCTTGTAACGGCGTGCAGGTCAAAGACAAACAGATTCTCCGCAGAGAATCGAGCCCCAAACAAAGCGTTTTTCTTTTCTCGTGGGAATTGTGTCGGTGGGCTTCTTTTTCTCTTGATATTAATGGTAAACAGACCGGTCACAACCGCGACCTTTGACCTGAATGGTGCAGAAACACCAACTTGAACCAAATATGGGCATGCCCCTACGAGCCACGGTGCTGTAAAACTGTGCTGGTGTTGTTTTTCTGCAGCGATGCCACACAGACAGATTAACTGCACATTTACTGCTGCTGGTGATTATTCCGAATTTTATGGAAGGACGACAGAAAAACAGCAGCAGCCTGTAACTGTGCTTTTAAAGCTGCTTGTTAAGGTAAACAGGATTCAACTAACAGACACAAATTCAAGCAGAAAATGCAGACAGTTCAAACTTAAGTGATGCATGGAAACGTTTAAAACCACAAAATGCTCAAAGTAACAATAAAACGTGAATGAGGAGGAAGGAGAAGGAGGCAAGGAAAGGGGAACAAAGCAAACATCATACCGTTCTTGTTGTTGTTGTTGTTGTTGTTGGCAGCGTGCAGCGGCTCAGGAGAAGGGGAGGACGAGGACGAGTGTTTCAGAGCGTCCTCCACCCTCTCCCTCCTCTTCGACTCGAACTCCAGCGCCTCCTGCAGCTTCCTCTTGGCCTTCTTCTCCTTCTTCAGCCGCTTCTGGATGGAGGCTGGAGGAATAAGATTGCTCATGTTGAATCTACATCTTCCTGTCAAACTGCGAACTGTCTGAAACCCATATTCCATCTTTTTTTTTTTTTTTTTTTGTGAAAACGCCCACAAACACCAACCTCTGCTCTGTAGTTCAGAGGTGAGCTGCCGTTCCAGACTCTCCCTCATCTCTCGTTCTCTGTAGAGCTCCATCTTCAGCTCCCTCTTCTCCGCCTGGATCTGTTTGTCCTGCGCCCGGGCGTTCTCCACAGCCACCTTCAGCAGGCCCTGAGTGCAGAGGTTTGGTACGCTTATTTAAGCAGCACAGGCCTTAACCACACCGTTGTTTCCCTGAGTCGGCTGATTAAACATCCTCATTACAAATGCATCCGTTCTATTAAATCATGTCCAAGTGACTGTTTAACTCACTAACCTGCAAAATTTTTTAATATTGGAGAATTGCTCATTTTATAAAAGCTTTCAGTAAAATATGGTGTAGGTTTGAACAGCATGATTAGGTTAATAACACTGTTAATTTCATTAGTTACTCATCAGTTCTTTTTTGCTTCTCTCCGGCGCTTCGGCTGGATCATCTTCTGTCCTCTTCTGTCCCACCAACCCTCTGCATGTCCTCCTTCATTACATCCAATCTTCTCAGACTTCCCTGAGGTCTTCCTACTTTCCTCTTGCCTGGCAGTGCCATCTTCAACATCCTCTGTCCAATATATCCACTATCCCTCCTCCACTGCTGTCCCTCTGATGTGCTCATTTCTAATCCTGTCCTTTCTGGTCACTCCCAGTGAACGTCTGAGCATCTCCAGCTCTGCCTCCTGTCTTTTTGTCAGTGCCACCATCTCCACACCACACATCATAGCAGATCTCCCATCCTTTTGGTCCTGTTGCTTTGGATGGTTGACCCCAGGTATTTAAACTCATCTTGCTTCTTGCATGTTCACCTTTCCACCTGTCTCCCTCTCATTCGCACACATGCATTCTGTCTTGCTTCTACAGACCTTTAAATAAATGTCTTTAGCGGGGGAGTAAATCACCATAAACCTATGCAACCGTAAGAATAATATAACCAGATATAACATTGCTGTGGTGTTCTTTGTAGTAGTATTATAACATTGTAATAAAGTCATTCAATAGAGTCCATCTGCTGTCATTTCCAGATAACCCAGCAGTTGTAAAAGCTGAAACACAGCAGCGTCATACCTGTATGTTGGTGAGCAGGGTCTCCACTGACGACAGGCCGTCGGCAAACAGGAACGGGGCGGGAAACCCGGGCGGCAGGGTTTGTCCGAGCGAAGACTCTTCTGTGAGTAAAGTGGTAAACAGAAGATACAACTTTTAATATTTTGGACCCGATGAAACTGTTTACTGAGAGGTTCTTTTGAAATGCTGCCTTGTTTTAAAGTGCATTGGTTTTATGAAAACCACTCCACAAATAAAGAAAAAAGGTTTTGAAACAATCAAAAATGGCTCTGTTGATAGTAAAGGTGCCACTGCCGTAAAAGCAACTCAGTTTGTGCTTTTTTTAAATATTGTTGGTTTATTAAAAAACAAAACAAAAAAAAAACAAAAAACGAGGTTCCTTCAGCAGTAGTCGTCACGAACTCCGAGTGAAGTTTATGAAATGTTTACTAAGGTATAAAAGGCAACGAAGCAGCATCACAGAAATCAATTACACCAAACACACACACACACACACAGAGGTCGTTAGTATTCAGACAATCATGTGGGGTACTAATTGGCAAGGATTAAAGACATCCTTGATTTGTGTGTGTGTGTGTGTTCATTGTGAGTGCGTCACAGTGTCTGCTCAGCCCTTAATGCCTAACACACTGACAACTGGGTTAACTCTGCTGTGAAATTAACGCTGATTAAGATGCACTCTAACACACACACACGCACACACAAAATCTCTATCCCCCTATCTGCCGCTTCATCCATACATCCCTCAGCTCTACCTTTCTCATCATTCCCACATCTTCCTGCTTCATTTTTTCTCCACTTCAACTCATCTCTTTTCTTCATCTTCATCTTTCCGTGCTTTTTTTAAAAATTTTTATCTCCGTTACTCATTTCTTTAACACCCTCTCCCCATTTTCCTTAAGTCCTCAGGTGATCCTTTCTATCATTTCAACCCTTTTTCTTTTCCTTACTCCTTTCCTAATTTTTCACAATTAGTTTCCTTATATTCGTTGCTCCTTCTACTTCCAATAAGTGGTTTTTGGCTGCTGGGAGTGGTGGGAACAAGCCGTTAATGCAGCACTGATGTTTCACTGCATTCTAAGGTAAGAGATTCTGACCATCTTGTACAGCCAATACTGACACACCTTTAACCCTGTTCTTGGTCTCCACACTCAAACACGAGATTAGCTCCTGAATCACCCGACATGCTCACCAGCTTTGAGCGGTTTGTCAGAAAACAGCTGCACCTACACTATAAAAGTGGCAAATGTTAACTAAAACTGTACTTTTACAAACCAGACACCAAAGACAATGACCTATAATTTCTTATACAGCTCTGCAAAGGCAAGCAGAGCCAAAAGTAAGACTTCTCTGTAGGTCCATCACTACAAGCAGCACCTTTCACACTGACTACAATATTTGCTAAATTACTTATAGCTGCCTCAAAAGGCTTCTTTTTCTGCTGTATCTCCTTCCTATTATTTTTTCATCTTCCCTGATTTACTTCCAAATTTTTTATTCCTTTGCTTTTCCACTCAAACCACCTCCATCTCTCTTAAAAATAAAATAAAATACATGGTAAACAGCAAAGCTTTTTGGATATTTTCTCTCATTTCTGTGAGCAAAATATGTTCAGTCAAAAAAACTAAGAGGTAAATGAAGAGCGCGAAGACGTGGGAAAACGGATGTGAAAAAAAGTGTAAGAAGTGTAACAGCTGCATCCAGAGCTTTTATTTTGAAAAAACAACAGCTGGAGATATCCACCTGCACCATAAATAACCAGAGGCCAGACATTTCAGGGTGTGTTTCACTATTTGGCTTCAATTTGGAGTCAGTTTTCAGTTATTATTTTAATAATTGCCCACTTAAAGAAAAGACACACGCAAAACCGACCAAGGATACGAAGCACTGCGAGGTCATTTTTGATAACAAGTTTAGTTTACTGTGTCGCTCTGCTACAGTCGTTGCTGCAGTATACGGTCCAGATGGAGCGAGGCCACAGAGAATATTGTGGCATCTGTTAATTCCCCCTGAGATGAGCAGCAGCAGCACTTCCTGTGGCTTTTAAAAGTTTTTTTTTTTTTGGCCGATACATAATTTTAATTGCCTTTTAAATCACTCTTACTCTCACAACTTACTTTTCTGTCACTCAGACTTTTTTTTTATTATTCCTGAAGCAAATGAACTCAATGTGTTTTAGATGAAGAGAAGGACCCGTGACTTACTACTTAAACATACACGTACAGATTTGGATCTGAATTTAATCTTTTCTACAACTATAGATGTCGTTATAGGCTATGAAATAGATACGTTTTATTTAATCATTTGCAATCTACATGGAAAGCAAAGAACACATATATTTTCTGTTTCTGTAATGGTTAATCCACCTGTGTGCAAGTCTTTAATCAAAATTCTATCTTTAATGCTAAAATATAAAAAATTTCAAATTTACCATTTCACAAAAAATAAATAAAAAGTAGAAAAAAAATAGGCACATTATTATTCTTTGATCAGTATGCCAAATTACAGTAATTGACGTGCATTCCTGAACAGGAAATGAGTTTTAGTTGGTTGAATGTTGTGCTTAATTAATTTTTGACTTCTCAGACAAGTCCAGTCTGTGAATTCAGTTTATTTGCACAATAAATATTTTTTTAAAAAAATGTTTTGACAGATTTTTTTTTTTTTTAATGGCAGTTGACCTAATACTAATAATTCATTTTTTAAGCATTGTACATGCAGGGTATGATGTAGGCCTGTTTATTATTTATTACTGCTGTCACTGTGATGTTTATAGAATAATTATGAACTTCCCCTAAACAAGTTCAGGACTCAAAAATATAACCACAAGTCTCATTTTCCTCTAACAGACAAGTGATCCAACCAAACGCAGCACTGTAAATGGTAAATGCCTTTATAACATGACAGAGTCAAATCCCCTTCACTTGGTGCAATCTGGCCAGCCGTGCCACTTAACAGCAATATTTACAGCAATATTTTATATGAAATAATGCCAAAATGCAAAAAGCACAACATGCTGCCAAGGAACAAATAAATATTGAGCTACAGTAAATTCCTAAGAAAGCAGTCGATTGACTCTTTCCTGCATCATCTGCTGTGCATCGCCCCTCTTACCCGCATCTGAAAATCTCCAGACAGGAAAGAGAGCGACCCTGCTCATTTACTGACATCAAAAGCAGACTTTGGAAGTTTCAGAGTCAAGTAAATATGTGTAAATGACCCGGCTCTGCAGTGCGTTCTGCAGAATGACCGTCAGGTTAGGGTTCGTCTTTTCACACAGGAGTGTGCCTGCTCCATCAGCCAGTAAGCTGTGCTCTTCACAGACTGCAGGATGGTGCATAACTGCAATTCAACAAGTTCAACTAAGCTGCAGGTCTCACCTTTGTAGGAAACTTTAATGTAGATGATCAACATGTGTTTGACACTGAGGAGCAATATTTCTAGGAATTTTAATTAATTTATTTATTTTGAGGCTCCTGTAAAATATGATGATCTGCTGCTCTGAGTTCTCTAAATTTCTCTCTCTTTTTTTGAGCTTTCACACTTCGGTGGTGTTTGTTTACATGGTGAAAAATTGAAGCAGAACAGGATCTGGATCATCCCCCTATGTGATGTCATACCTACTACTGTCTCTGTAATCATTGTAGGGTCTTCGCCTTACAATATAAAGCACCTTGAGGCAACTGCTTGTTCTCATTTGGCGCTATATAAATAAAATTCAACTACTCTGCTACACAGACAGCCATCAGAGATAAAATTCATATTGAGCTAACCTCAATTCTGCTCAGTATTAAGTTTATCTCTTTATAAGCTTACTGGCGCAGCCCTCAACAACATTCCCAGTTTCTCATGTGGCACCTTGGGAAAATTAATTGCACACCCCTGGCCTACAGGCACTGACAGCGAAAGTAAATTTCTTTTGATTATTGTTTGTGCCATAGACTGTTTCAAGTTATGTCACCAAAAAAAAAAAAAATTCATACCAGGAATAAAAATAATTCAGCGGATTATTTTGTGATAGTGTTTATTGTATTTCTCTTGAATTTGATATGTGCACAAACTCACTGTTCTAATGAAGTTTTTTTAATGTTTTAATTATGCAAATTCATCTTTTTTTTTTTACTCCTTTTAAAAATCACTACTTGTAATTACTCTCTGCACTGTTTAACCAAAACTTTTTATTTGTGAGTTTATGAACTGCTGTTCTTTTAACTTGAAGCTACACCTGTTTCCTCGCAAGCCTTTGACTTTTCCCAGGCCACCATTGTAAATACAAAAATCTATTCTTAGTGACTCTCCTGATTAAATCAAGATAACACTAACTCACTGCACCATCTTATGGTAGAAATTGGTATTACACAAACGTACGGCCTGACCCTATTTCAACTTCAGCTGATGTCTCTTCAACACAAAACACGTTTTGGACATCAGGTCACAATGCTTGTTCTTTTCACTTTTTGATGTTTTAATACATTTTTGAAAGTTTGAAACTTTTTTTTAATACATAGGAATTCACAATTGGTGGATTTAAGCCACATTTTTAATTTGGTTTCAAATAGAATATCTTAAAAAGAAAAGTGTTTTGCTATTTTGTAAATCTGAGATCTTAAATTTAACATCCATAACCAAATATATTTGGTCATATGTTGGGTTTGATGTTTTTTGTTTGTTTGTTTCTAATATTGTGGAACATCATACTAAACATACAACAGAACAAAGCATGCACTGACAGAAATAAGAAAGAAAAACAACAACAAAAAAGAGAGAAGAGGACAAAATATTTGCACATATTTCACTAAAAGTGTGTGTGTGTTCGTGTGTGTGTGTGTGTGTGTGAGTGAGTTGTATGTGTATGAATGTGCATTATGTTGATATGTGAGGCTCTATTCAGTCCAAAATGTGATATTATTAAGGAGGAGAAATAGCAATAATAAATACATAAATAACAATAATAATTATATCAGTAACAATAATATTATAATTAATGAATAAATGGAAACAAATAACTGAAGGAAATAGATAAGTAAAGACATGAATAATTCTAGAATAGAAAATAGTATTAGAAATGATAGTAAAGGGAAGTACTGGGAAAGTCCTGAGCTTGGACATCGGGGATGGCTCAGGATGATCCTCATTAGGAGCACCCGTGGCGGGTCAGAGGGAGTCGATATTGGCCAGGTCAGCAGTGTTTCTGTTCTGTGTTCAATAAATTATTCTTTTATCTTTTGTGATGGTGTGTATGTGTACTGTTCCACTTACGTAGCCCAGTTTGGCCACTTTGGGTGCCCCCGGACCATAAGGAGGGACCCTCTTTATTTGTGGAAGAGGGCGGTATTGGTCTAGTGGGTTGCTGGTGATCCATGACCGGTCCTTCCTTCCCACAACACCTGCTCCTGATGCGCATGTGTTTTTTTTTTGTGTTTTTTTTTTAAATAAGGGATTCAGAGTTTTGCCTGGCTCAAAAAAGACTTTCAAATGATTTGACTGTTTAGGCCGCATATCTGCTTTTATTTTGAAAGTTGACTGGATTCTCTATGCTGTTCCTGTGTCTGATTTCCTGCTGTATTCATCTGCTCTGTGCACCATTTTCATTAACCCAGAGTGGAGAGCCATTTCTGGAATAAAAAAAAAGTGGTACTTAAAAGAATAATTTTAAAAATAATGGAAAATCTGCCACCTGGAATCTGCATTTTTCTAACTGTATTTGGAATCTCCATCTGGGGCAACTTCCATACTCATCCACACATCCTGATGTGTTTAGGTGATTTTCTAAAAAACAAAATTGACAACTGAATTATGTGAAACAAATTGTGTTTCCAGCATTAAACCTCTCATGCTATTACCAGCTACTGTCAACACAAGCCTAAAAGCCTCAGTTCTGATTGGTACACACAGCGCACTGTAAATTTCTCCACGTACAAAACACCCCATCACATTTATGAAGGGGTCACCTGGCCCGACTCCACTGCAGATATCAGATTAAGAAGACAATCTCCGGGACCCAGTTATCTCTTTTTCTTTGGCCTTATTGATTTTAAAGGAAGTAGCGCTCCTGCTGATGTGTGCAGTGGAGCTTCAGGAACATGAAAGGAGGGGAAAGTTGGAGAGAGGAAGGATGGATAAAGTGGAATTAGATGACAACAAAATGTGTTATAAGAATGGAAAATACCGGGTGGGGGCAGTGTGAAGGAGGGAGAAGAGGCCCTGCTTGCTTTTAGTGTGTGACCTGCTGACCCCTTTTAGCCACACTTCCTTCACTTAGCTTTCCTCGCTCACCCCCCCCCCCATTCATCTATCTATCTTTTATCCATCTCTCCCTCCCTCGCTCCTCTGATTGATGGCTGGGAGACAGGTGATCAATAGGAGGGGCAGAACATCCTGACGCTTCTGTTTCTCTGAGTGTGTTTGTGTGTGTGCCTGTGTGTGTGTGTGTGTGTGTAAATACAGTAGATGAGGAAAGCCCTCCTAAGTGAGGAAATTTATCAGATGTCAGAAGAAAATGGGTGAGGGCTTAGATTAAGGCGGATAATGGAATATCCTCACTTATTTATAAGTGTGTGTGGTCCAACCTTTGTCCTTTGTTATTTTCTTGATGGGTGCAGAAGAGTTGGTCAGCGCAACATCTGCATCAGCTGACATCAATCCTGTTGACAGAAAGCACGCTCTGGTTATGTTTGGGTCTTAGAGCGCGGACACGTTAGCTTACATGTATGTGTGTGGACATGGTTGCATCTGTTGTATGTTTTGTAAGGTTTACTGTACATACTGCATAAATGCACACCATGTGTATTGATATTTGGGACACAACTAATGATTGTATTTTAGTTTTATGTACTGTTTTTATTAATCAATTTATTAATAATGTCCATTGTTATTTATAATGGATGTTTTGTTTGTGCTGAAGAATTAAAGACAGCATGAGCCAGAAAAATATACACATTTAAGAGACCAGAAACCAGTAATAATTAGAATTAGTTTGCTTAAAAATGTACTTTGATAAGAACCAGTCAGTAAATTACTTTAAAATAAAAGCTCAAAGTACTCAGTTCACATTGATGAGACAAAGAAAGCAGCAAATCTTCTCATTCAAGAGGCTGAAATGTTAATACTTTCTTCTAATCTTTGCATTTAATCTGCATCTTTGCTGTGTGTGTGTGTGTGTGTGTGTGTGTGTACCCAGTCTTTCAGGCGAGCTGGAGGCCGAGCTGCTGGGCTGCGATTGCAGAGGAGTGTTGGTTTCGTCAACAGAGGGAGAGAGAGAGGGGCTGTCGCACACTCTTTCCTGCAGACGGAGAGGCAATGAATGAATGTAAGTGGAGTGATTTAAACATAAGACGGCTTATTATTGGTTGCAATGGATTACCATTGCTGCCAATGAATAAAGGGAAGACACCACGATATCAGACAGCAGCAACTTTCTAATAATTCAAAAAGAAAAAAGAAGATAAAAAAAACTGGATAAGGAGACAGTTGTGTAAGGCTGTCTTTAGACATCCAAAATATCTTGTTTTGTACAAGTTACTTGATGTTTGACACAAAATGTGTGGAAAAAATTAAGGATTTTATTAGAGTGAAATTACAGCAGCTGTGATTGGAAATGCAGATTTATAAAAATTTAAAACCAAAGCATAGATTAAAAACAAACAAATAAAAAAAACAACCTACATTTATGGGACACAGATAAATTAATGTGTTTGTCAGAGTTGCAACTAATAAATATTTCCATTAAGGATAAATGTTTTTCACATTTGAAATAGTTATGAAGTGAGGAAGTATGTGATTGATATAATTTTCTTTAATAAACACTAGCCTTGTGTCTTTTAGACTAAAGGAAATTGCACAGCAACTAAACTAAAGCAGTTTTTTTCTCAACAATTTAAGGACTCAGGTTTAAGCCTTTCTATCTGGATCTGCTACGGTACTGCAAAGCCCAAATATTTAGTAAATAGTAATCATCTGGACTGACTGCAGTAACCACATCAGACTAAAGAAGACTGTAATGGCAGACAAACTCTTGAATGACAGTTCTAAGTAAACATACAATAAAAGTTCTTCACATAGGAGTTCCTCATGGAACCTACTCGGATCCTCTGTAGTTGTATGTGTGTGTGTGTGTTACCTTGATGACAGGTGCACGGTGTACATGAGTGTGTATCTGCTGGGCTGCTGCGGCCATGTTGGCAATGGTGCTTAGGTGATTCATCTGTGACATTGCCATGGCAACAGATGCAGGCGGCAGCCCCATGGGCAACAGAGGGTGGGGCATCATCATGAATGGCAGATCCAACCCTGAGAGACGGAAAGAGACGGAGAGATGATCAGCTCCTCTCAGTCTGAGGCAACCTGGCTTTAAGGCAGTGGGCCTCAAACTGTGAGGTGGACCCCACTGGTGGGATGTGGATAACTAGGTGGAAAATAAGAAGTGAAACCAATTTATTTATTTTGCTGATGCTATTGTTCTGACATTTATTGAAGTTAAATTAAAGCTGGATACTTTTTCACAATTAAAGATTGGTAAAAAAAAAAAATAAATTGTGGGGCACAGCACAAGTAGGGCACGCCAGAAAAAGCTTGCTTTAAAGCAAGTATAACAACAGAAGGCTCGAACAGCAAGTGGATGGATATTACCTGTATATGACATCATACAGAGCCAAGAGAGGGAAAGAAAACTGTAAAATGGTGTGGTTAGAGCAGTCTGAAGCCTGATCTTTTAGCTCACAGTCATTACTTGTATATAGGCCGACCTGTTTAACATCCACTACTGGAACAGTAGGAATGTGACAGAAGAAAAGAAAAGCAGAATAGGTTCTCTTTGAAGCCTTCACAATGTGAGTAAAATATTACATATGACATCATTTTTTTAAAACTTTGTTACTTGAAGCGCGGTGGTGGAAACAAGACAGTAATACGGTCTGGTATTGTGTCTGTGAACTCGGGTTGAACTTAACCTTGAGGAGAGAGGGAGAGGGAGAAGGAGAGGTGTCATTTCAGTGTCGAATGTCTCACTAACAAAAGTTGACCAAGCAGATGAGAAGGGGACAAAGAAAGACAGGAAGAGGAATAAAATATGGAGGTCAGAGGGTTGAAGGGTGGCGAGGCGAAAGAAGGAAGAAAAAAAAGGGAAGGTCAGTTTTGTTTTTTTTCTGTATTTTCTCTGCCTTTTGAATGTATCCTGTATTGGTGCTGTGTTTTGCATCCTTTTCTTTCTTTTTTTTGCTTAATCTCTTGCTATGCTTTCATCGTTATTCCCCCATTTTTCCGGTTCTCCATTCCTACTTTCCCATTCAGATCCTCTCAGTTTGTCCTGTTTTCCTACCCCTCCTTTTCCTCTTCTTACCGCGTGCACAGATGCAACCACACATTTCACCGCATTTGTCGGGACTTTCCATTAACTTCAATTTATCCTTTAAACCCCCGAGTCCAACCTTGACCTCTGACCTTCAACCCCTCCTTGACCCTCAAATAGGCCACTTATTTTCCAAGATGAGCGCCCCGCCTTAGTTGTTTCACACAACAAAATACACACACACAAAAAAAGTGCAGCGGCTGCTTTCATTCCAATGAAACAATAACACTGATTGCTGTTGTCGTGATGACTGAAGTGATAGAATAATCAATGTGAGTGTTTGTTGCCTCCACTCCATTTTTTTTTTTTTTTTGGTGTGCGTGTGTGTGTGTGTGTAAATATATTACTTCTGCAGTTAGAAAAGAAGCAAGTACGAGTATGTTTCTGTTTATCTGTGTGTGTGTGTGTGTGTGTGTGTGTGAGTGTGAGTGTGGTGTTGATGAATTGAGTCATTTAGTAGAGTGTGTGCTGATTAATCCCGGCAGAGTGTTAATACAGGAGATGGGAACAGATTAAATGGTGTACATTAACAAATATTACCACCCCTTAAACACACACACCCTGAAGGTCTTGTGCGTATGTGTGTGCGTGTCTGTGTTGTCCTTTTTTCCCCCGTGTGGTTTGTCTCTTGTGGTGTGTGTGTGTGTGCACTCACTGTTGGCCAGTAGCTGTTGCTGTTGCTGCTGGAGTTGCTGTTGTTGATTGACAGCTCCTAAGGTTGGCCCCCTCCCGGCACCTCCTGCTGCACCACCAGTTCCTACTCCTCCTCCTCCTCCTCCCACTGCTGGTGTTCCTCCACCTCCACCTCCTCCTCCTCCTGGCCCTCCACTGTGAGCACCAGCAGGGGGGCTGGTCAGACGCTCTTTATCCCAGGAACACTCACTTCCTCCTGGGTAGAGATGGAGATATTTATATTCCAAATGGGTAAAAAATATCTAATAAATGCACGTTTGTGTGTCTGTTTTTCGCTTTTTTTTAAACAACAGTTCATCTGATCCATCTCTGGGTATATTGCTGGGGAACTAAGGAAGTGCACTGTCAAGTGTGAAGATGTTTGATGAGTGGTTCTAATTTTGTGGCTAAACGTTGTTTTCAGTTACATTACTACTAAGACAGGTAAATGCACTGGGTCCTCTCTTAGGGGCCCAAAATTGAGACCAGAGCCTTCAAAGCTTTAAACAGAAAACTGACATTTCATAATGACATCTTAGTGGGAAACCTCTAGTCAAAATGTGTTCTTTAAAATGTGACTGTTAAAAAAATAGAAAAAAAGACGGATGTAGCCACTGTCATGTCACCCCATTGGCTAGTAATGCTTTAGAAACCTTGACCTGAGTATTCCTGTTGTCACCATTTTAATGTTATGTAATCAGATGTGACAAGTGTGTGTGTGTGTGGGGGGGGTCTGACCGACTTGCCTACTTTAAAGCATGCCCTTCTTTATCATCCTCCTTTTTTTACCCTAAGGTGGACCAGAATTTACACATTAACCTCATTTTCATTTTATTTTGGAGTCCACATCCATGTGGCTCATTCACCAAGTCCACAGGTGTATAAACCAAGCACCTAGGCATGCAGACTGCTTCTACAAACATTTGTGAAAGCATGGGTCGCTCTCAGGAGCTCACTGAATTCCAGCCTGGTACTGTGATAGGATGCCACCTGTTCAACAAGTCCAGCCATGAAGTTTTGTCGCTACTAAATATTCCACAATCAACTGTTAGTGCTATTATAACAAAGTGGAAGCGATAGGGAAGGACAGCAAATCAGCCACAAAGTGGATGGCCATGTAAAATGACAGTGGGGAGGTCAGTGAATGCTCAATCGCTACAGACCTCCGAACTTCACGTGGCCTTCAGATTGGCTCAAGAACTGTGCGTAGAGAGCTTCATGGAATGGGTTTCCATCACCGAGCATCTGCATCCAAGCTTTGCATCATCAAGCTCAACGTAAAATGTGGGATGCAGTGGTGTAAAGCACGCCGCCACTGGACTCTAGAGGAGTGGGGACGTGTTCTCTGGAGTGATGAATCACGCCTCTCAGTCTGGTGATCTGATGGAACTCTTAATGTTTCACCATACCAAGACATTTTGGACAATTTCACGCTCCCAACTTTGTGGGAACAGTTTTGGGATGGCCCTTTCCTGTATCTGTTGTTGCGCACCAGTGCACAAAGTAAGGTTCATAAAGACATATCCTGCACAGAGTCCCGACCTCAACCCGATGGAGCACCTTTGGGATGAATTAGAGCAGCGACTGTGAGCCAGGCCTTCTTGTCCAACATCAGTGTCTGACCTCTCAAATGGAAGAATGGTCAAAGAAAAAATCCCATAAGCACTCCTAAACCTTGTGGAAAGCCTTCCCAGAAGAGCTGAAGCTGTTATAGCTGGGCCCACATCATATTAAACCCTATGGATTAAGAATGGGATGCCACTCATTTTCAAATGTGTGTGAAGGCAGGCGAGCGAATACTTATGGCAATATTGTGTATGTCTTGGAAATTAAAAGGAAATAAAGAAACTGTTCAAATTTCTTTTTATTGTTTAAAATTGATGGTAAATGAAATGCATTTAGCTCTTAAGTAGTCACACACTTAAATAACTAAGCAAAGCACCATATTGTGCCAGCTACTGCAGGCTGATAAAATGATGATCAAAACTTTTTTTTTTTCATTGTTTGGTTGCAAAATGAATTTAATCACTTTCTCCCTTCACACCTTCATCCCTTTCTCTCTCTCTCTCTGTATAATGTTGCCTCTCTCGCCCTCCACATCTCTCTCTGCTCCCCTGTTCCCTCGCTCATCCATCTTCATCTCCCTCCATTAGTTTGAATTAGCAACCGTCTCTCTCTATTATTGCCTACTGAATTCCCTGCACTCTGTGAGTGTGTGTGTGTGTGTGAGTGTGTGTGTGGATGACAGCTGGGCCTCATCCCCTCTGCCATTTACACCAGGGAAGAAAAGAAGTATAAACAGATGGGCAGATGTTCTCTCTCCCTTTCTCCATCTCTCTCTCTTCTCATTTTTTCCTTGGCCTTGTCCTCTGCCTCCCATCCTCTTTTTTTCCTTTGCCTCCTCTCTTCCATCCCCCTCTCTCTTTCACTTTTTTTGGGCTTCTTCGCATTTCCATCCACATCTTTTGTGCGTCTCTTCCTCATTTTTGTCTTCAACTACTCACACCTTTGCTCTCAGGCTACAGCGTGCAGGGCACCTGGATTCCAGTTTAGTTGCTGGAAGTTCTGGCTCTTTAGTTTCATTTCTCTTGTTCATAACATTAGGATATGATGAAATCCCTTCTTAACACGCTTTTAGTGTTAGGGACTCAGGACAAAACCCACAGCAAGTTATTTAAAGATAATAAGAGGTTTGTGAGACTTTATCTTCTGACCCTCTGGTCTTTTTAGGAAAAAGATTCACTGTTTTTGTCACCTCTATCCATCTACTCCAGAGGATATCCACTTGCTTAAATGAATTCAGATTCCTAAACCCTCATTAACTTTAGATGTATTTGCACAAAGAGTAAGGACTTTGTCTCCCATCATTTTCAGTGATGCTAAATTACTTACAACTTATTTAGGCCTCAGTCAAACAGGCCTTGAGACCGTGCTTGTCTGAGGACGCTCTCCGTTTCTGGTTTGCGCCGCAGTTTCCTGAGTTTCGCCATCGCTCAGCAAGCGGTCGGTGACGGTTTGCAGACAAGGTTGCAGGCATCTCTCATGCAAACTACAGGTGACCACAGCAATCTGCTGGCTACCAGAGCAGCACCCTCTTTGCAACTGAGTTCTGCTAGCGACAGTCAGCAACCTCCAGCAATCACTCGTCAACCAGTTGGGGAATGTTCATTTTTCCATATCAGTGTTTGGATGCCAGGATGTTCGCTAGACCCATGTGACTGGATCATATCTACAGAAATACTTTTTGTCCTGTGGTTTGGAAATATTTGGGTAATGACTTTGTATAAAAGTAGCTGTAATGATTGAACAGATATTTATTTAAAACTTCAATTAAAGCTGAAAGTCTGTACTTCCGTTGCATCATGACTGACACAGGCAGTTACTCTAGGAGAGCTGGACAGGGCTGTAGAAGGTCCTTAACCCATCAGCAGGACTGGTATCTGCAGGACGAGCACTGCCAGAGCTACAAAATGACCTCCAGTAGGCCAGTGGTGTGAATGTCTCTGACCAAACAACCAGAAACAGACTTCATGAGGGTGGCCTGAGGGCCTGATGTCCTCTAGGGGGCCCTGGGTTCACTGCCCGGTACAGTGGAGTCCGATTGGCCTTTGCCATAGAATACCAGAACTGGCACGTGCAAGGATGTGTCATCACGACAACCAGGAAAGTGGAGCAAACACTGTATTTTAACCCAAACTATGTTCTTTTTCTAAACTTCTAAAGAATGCATTTTAAATGAATACATAAATGATTAAACAATAGTTAAAAAAATAATACACTAGAAGTGTAGAAATCGGTGACATTTAAAGTGATGTCTAAACAGGAAGCGATTCTAAGCAACGTGGTGACCAGAGACCACTAATGCTAGGGCTTGTAGAGCAAACCTTAGCATTAGTTGGGGCTGCTCTGCCTTTCCGAGTTGGAAGTGTGATTTGAGGGGGCATTCCAGTCTAACTGTGGAGTTAAACTGTTACAACCAGTTTCTGCAGATCTCTAACCAAAGCTGTGGACCACACCTAGGGCAGACATGCTGCTAGGCACTTACTCTGTCTAAATTATTATGTTGAGAAGTTTTTAGTTGCAAGCAACAAAAGGTTTTTCTCCTCAAATGTTATAACCCCATCTTCTTTCTCACTTCCACCTTCAATGTTTCCAGTCACACACGTCTTTACACCAAAACACGTCCGCTTTAAATGTGTTGATATGACTCGCAGGATGGCCCAGAAAGTGGCATTCTGCGATTTAAATGTCAGATTTCATGTTGGTTAATGATACAGAAATAATTGCTGGCCAGTGATGCAAATATATCTGCAATAACATGTCAGCTAGCCTCTCGCATCAAGCTGGCAGAAAAAGATTCAGTATTATACTGTAGCAGTCAGAGGCGGTGGTTTCTTGAACTGTGGACAGTTGACACCAGTGAGCACAAAGACTAGTTGGATTGTTAATATTATTATTCCTGTCATATTGTGTTTGTTCTTTGATTGTTGTGACTTGCTTTTAAAGCTGAGAATAGTCGTCTTTTTTTTTTTTTTGGCTGCTTCCTTTAGGGGTAAAGAAAGCATCCACCTCTGTCACACCAACCCCTCTGCATGTCCTCCTTCACTACATCCATGAATCTTCTCTGTAGTCTTCCTGTTTTCCTCCTGCCTGGCAGCTCCATCTTCAACATCCTTTGTCCAAGGATGCCTCCTCTGCACATGTCCAAAACTGTCTCAGCCTTGCCTCTCTAACTTTGTCTCCAAACCGCTCAGCCTGAGTTGCCCCTCTGATGTACTCAGTGTTAGATTTTTTAATAGCAATGGATCAGCAGGGCTAACAGACACTTGCTTGCTGTTGTCCTTTCAAAATGCAACTTGTGCCAACAATCTGGTCACTTCTGATGTACAGTGCACTTTTGCACTGTTTTGGCATGTCATGTGCTAGGTTTTTGTAACCTAGCATGCGCAGCACTACCGATGTATCTGAGCCTAGAGGTATGACACCTGATTTATCCTCACCATTGTCATCCTCATGAATGGCGGCATGTGCCAAAAGTGACACGATAATTGCTCGTGTGCGCAGTGCATTAGCATTGGTTAGGTTTCTTGTGCACACCTGGATTTCTGGAACCTGGTATGCTTGGCATGTCCAGGTTAAAGGTCTTTACTGCCCTTTCAATGATATGTCAGTACTAGGGATGTCACCAGCACTGTCACCTCACGGTCCTACAGTCAAATCCAGATCTTTCTGTGTAGAATTAATCTCTGGCTCTTTTCCACAGCATGTCTTCTGTCCTGTCTCTCTCCTCTCAGCCCCAACCGGTCACAGCAGATGATTGCCCCTCCCTGAGCCTGGTTCTGCTGGAGATTTCTTCCTGTTAAAAGGGAGTTTTTCCTTCCCACCGTCGCCAAGCGCTTGCTCATAGGGGGTCGTTTTGACTGTTGGGTTTTCTCTGTGTTATTGTAGGGTCTTTACCCACAATACAAGGCACCTTGAGGCGACTGTTTGTTGTGATTTGGTGCTATATAAATAAAATTGAATTGAATTGAATTGAATTAAATTAAATTCTCCCCGTGTCTGTGTGCATTCCCTCTGGATACTGCAGCTTCCTCACACAGTCCAAAGACATGTATGGTGATTCTAAATTGACCGTAGGTGTGAATGGTCATCTGTTTCTATGTCTTAGCCCTGTGACCGACTGGCGACATGTCCAGGGTGTATCCTGCCTCTCAACCCATGAGAGCTGGGACAGGCTACAGAGCCAGTCCCCACAACCCTGAACTGGATAAGTGGAAGAAAATGGATGGATGGAATTTAAGTATGTGGGACGATCATTTTGTTCTGGGATAAAGAATCCTGTAATTTTACTGGCACTGACTCCTAAATATAGGAGCTCAGAGATTCCTAGATTATACAGTAACAACTGCTTGAAAAGATTAGACCTTTTTTTTTTGTTTTGGGGGGGGGGGGTCACCAATTTATTTGCTTCCCGTTTTGACTTCTACTCCACGTGGAGGCTTTTCTAAGTGGCGTTCACGTGAAGACCACAGTAAGTCTAGCACACTTCAAGTGCCAGTATTAATGGCGACGTGGCAGTGGTGACATCACAGTATCAATTAAGGACCGTAGAGGTCTTCCAGAAAGCTCAGAGGGAGAGGCTGTAGCAGCTGGTAAAGATGAAGCCTCAGTGTGCGGTGGATTTGGAGCTGCAGATCTAAAGTCTACCTCACAACACTGTCTTCCATACAAGTTCGGGGCAATATCTAAGAAAGAACCTTATGGGTAAAACTGAGGGGCATAAGAATTTCAATATTTTCCATGTTTTAGGTTTGCGTGCTATATTTTATGTGTTGTTTTTGGGCGGACAGGAATGACTAGCACAGAGATATCCCAAGCTTATAAAGAATGTGGGTCAGGGTTGTAAACATGTGCTCCAGTGGCTCCTTCGCTCATCCCTATATCCAGGTTTTAATGCATTTTTCTATATATGTAAAACACTTCTGTAACTATTTTTCTTATGATTCATTGTGTTTGTGTTGACAGCAGGCTTAAAAATACTTTTTTCTGTTATATTAATGAATGAACCTGCAATTAATGGACAAATTCCACATACGCACAGCTGCTCACAAACACGTTATGTCAATCGAAACAACTGCAGGTACCTAGAGGCTAATTTCTTCTTTCCCTTTTATCGCACATCTTCTCTTTGCTTCTCTGCCATTGTTTTCTGAACTTTTTCTTCCTTCTTCTCTTATTGACAAAACAAAGATATGGTTTCCATTCACGCATAAATCTGTCCCTCTCATTTTCTTTCATTCCAATCTGTGTTTTTCTCATTTCTTAGAAGGAAAAAAAAAACGTGACCGTCACCATGAGCGGTAAAACCCTGAGCGATCGACTTTCACCCATCAAACAGCAAAACATCTCTTCTTTTTTATCCCTTTTCCGCTTGCCCTAAATATCCATTTCTCTCTTCAAGAGTCCATTTTTCCCCTCACTTTATTTTCTTTTTCATTTCATTCCTCTGCGCTATTGTCCACCACAGTTTCCCAGGCCGGTGTGAGTGTCTCTTACAAAGAAAATAAGGTCGGACAATGAAAAGAAGGTTTTCCATGCACTCACAAAACAAAACAAAACAAAACAAGAAGAAAGAAAAAATCACTCTGAATGAAATAAAAGGAGAAGAACACGGGGACGAGCAGGAAGGAAAAAAACGACAGAATAAAATGAGAGAATAGAGTAACTCTATCGGCCCATTTGCCAGGTCAGCTGAAGAAAAGGAAGAGAAAGAAAAATAGAAACAGGAGAGTCTGGGTGGAAACAGAGGGAAGGACTGCACGCTCTCCCCTTTCTTTTCCTCATGCTTTTTGTTTTCCGTCTTTTTAATAATTCAGACAAGCAAACACAGCAGAGACTGAGTGAGCCCGAAAGCACGTGCGTTTTTTTTTTCAGGCTAAAACGCAACATTCAGACATCCCCAATGAACAGATTCTGATTATTCTGATTTTAAAATTGCAAATATATATCCAATGATTTCATATTTCACCCATTATCTCACCAGCACTTACACAAGAGACATGCAAATTTTCATGTTTCGTGTCCATGTGCGGGGCACAAAAGCTTGGGTTGACTTTCATTACTTTTGTACCCCCCCCCCCCCACTGTCAGACAAGAAACTTTAAATGGTGTTAATTGATCCTCAGGGACTCAAACTCACAATGAAGGGAAACACGGAGGCGTCAGTTCGGACCGCAATATACGAGAAATTAATGAAAAGGCAGCTAAGGGTAGATTCTGGTGATTTGACAGCAGGGTTGTCAAAGAGTTATAAACTTGAAAAATGTGGTTATGTGTTGATCTTTTAGGAGATAAAATTAATAATTTCCCCTGTTCCTAATTCTGTTCACAGTGGATTAATATCCAAATAAGATGATAAGAGTAATAGACTGCATTAACACACACTACCTAAGCATGGCTTATTTTTCCCAATAAAATAATTGATTCATCTGTAAAGTTTCTCTTTTGTTTTTTTTGTTTTTGTAGATGTGAAATTTATTTCTCTCTTTTTAATGAAAAACCAGTAAATACCACCACCACAAAGCAAAGATGAAGATGTATCTCACCCTCACTGCTTTATAGGAATTAAGAGCAGCACCCTGCTGCTACTAATCCTCTGGATTCACTGATCGCCAGCAAATGTGTATAAATGTGCATAAAAGCAGATGTTTGGTCAGTTTGCTCTGGAGCATTCAGGTGTGTGTTAACACAGTGCCAAGGAGGCAAAACATCAGCAATGATCTTTGGGGAGCAATTGCTACTTGCCATCACTCATCCCAGCAAATTCACAGCTACCTCTCAGACTCTACAGGCCTCTGTTTGCATGTTAAAAGTTGCTTGCCAGGACAACTAGAAAAAGACTGGCTTGTTTGGAACAGCTGCCCAGAGAAATCCTCTTCTCTCCAAAAAGAACGTGGCAGCAGGGCTTAGGTTTGCAAAATTTCATCTGACTTCTGGAAAAATGTCAGATGAGACCAAAGTGGAGACGATTGACCATAATACACAGCGATATTCTTGGCATAAACTCCTCACACCAACTGTCAGCACGGTGGTGGAGGGGTGATGATTTGGGCTTGTTTTGCAGCCACAGGACCTGAGCACCTGGCAGTACTGAGTCAACCATGAACTCCTGTGTATAGCAAAGTATTATAGACTTAAAGGTGAGGCCATCTGTGCAACAGCTAAAGCTTGGATCATGCAAGAGGACAATGATCCCAAACACAGCAGCAAATCTACAAAAAAACAAAAAAGGCTCAGTTTTTGCTAAACAAATGATGTCTAATACATCATGTTGCTGCAGTTTTTACTTAAGTACAAGTAGTTTTTTTTTTTTTACCACATTTCTTTAAAAGAGAAACTCAAAGGTATCCTTTTACTTTGACCATAACTTCATCAACTTTCAAGAATTTAGCTCGTTATCTTCACTTTGCACTGGATTTAAAAAATATTTTTATACATTTTTTATCTACGCAGCTCTTGTCTGAATTGTCAGCAGCCCTTAATTTCAAATGATTTATTTAAACATCCTCAGAAATAAACGCAAAAGGACTCAGTTCCATCATCTGAATATTTTAACAAAATTTTACCGAGCCAAAGAAAAAAATATTATTATTATATTATTATATTAGTGGCTTTATTGACCACCGTTCATTAATGCTATAAAGACTATAAACGCTTCTTGTAATCACGTGTATCGACTGATTTGCGTCCACTCAACGACTTCGCTTTCCATTCACATCAAACCTGCGTTATGACAGTCCATTCCTAAATCTACTGATTTGGGTCAGTGCACACTAAAGTTGTTGTTTTTGTTTTTTTGTTTCTTTCAGGATTTCGGGGCAAAAAAAAAAAAGTGAGGACAGGAGGCTCAAAGGATGGCAAGAGCGAAAGTCACGCCCACTGCTCAAGAATTGCTCATTTTCACACATTTGTTGGTATTACTCTCGCACTTACGCTGCCTTTTTCTTTCCGAAAATGTCTAGTCCTTAAACAAAAGACTTTTATTCTGTCAAATCTGGTTTTAATAAATATTCCTTTATGGATATAAGAGTTTTGTGTGTGTGTGTGTGTGTGTGTGTGTGTGTGTGTGCGCTAGTATTGTACAAAGCTAAAGAGTTAATATTAATTGATTTCATCGCACTTGTTATTTAGAGATTACAAGTTTAATGTGCCATGGATTTAATTACAGTACTTGGCTGCACGCTACATCACAAGCCCTTTTTTTCTTCATCTTTTTTTCCCTTCAGTGCATGAAGCCGTGGATCTTAGACCGTACAAAAGGGAGTGTGTGCGTGTTTGTGCGACACAGAGAGTGTAGCAGTGGGGGTGTGCATTAATGGTGCCATGGATACAGTTAATTATTTGTTTAGATCTGGGCAAACAGTAACCTTTTAAAGTATGCTGAATTAGCTGTTAGCAGTTCATGTTTGCAGCGACTGGATGAATTTATCAGCTACCTGCAACTGGTCGAGTCCATCGCTGCTCTTTTTAGTTAAACTTTTGCATCATATTTGTCACTTTATTGTGACCAGTTAAGTGGTGAGCCTCCATTTTGGTCCCCAGCTTGCCAGTTTAGTCCAGTTTAAAATATAATAATCACAAAGCGCAGGGGCATCGCTGAAGGAGGGAGGGAACAGTTACGGGTCAGCCATGTCTCTGGCCTGTCCACGGCTAAAATGATTTGTTACTAAATTTTCAAGTGATTTGGTATTTATTTCTGATTAACTTTCTACTTTCCTGGTAAAATTCTCATCTTGGTCTCCTCCTGTGTCACCCCACTTTAAAAAAAAAATAAAAATCCTGAAAACTTCCCGGTCAAATAGAAACTTATTTTTACTTCTTTTTTTTGTGTGTGTGCCATGTTACCGCGCACACTCTTCCCCTCTGTGACTGTAACTGCTAGGCTCCAGTTATTTGGCTGATGATGATTGGCTGGAAAATTTAACATATGCCTTGTCCCTGAAGTGTACCCGTAAATGTGCAGACAACAACAACAACAAAAAGGATTATAAGGAAAGGATCTCATTTTTTCCATTACTTCCTAAGGTGTTCAAGTAGCTTATACTATAAAATCATGTCAACATCGCCAAAATAATGAGCCTAGTGTTCATTATGCCACAAAATAAGAGAAACTGGGCTGAAAAGCTCAGATTTGCCACCGATTTATCACCAATAATCACAGAAAATGTGCAGAAACTGTCGACCAATTAGAGTTGAAATTTACCCAATAACTTTGGTGTGTGTGTGTGTGTGTGTGTGTGTGTGTGTGTGTGTGTGTGTGTGTGTGTGTGTGTGTGTGTGTGTGTGTTACCTGTATTGGAGTGTAAGTCCTCATTGTCTGATTCATTGCCATTCTGGAGACTCATCATCATCTTCATCTTCTGAAGTTTCTGGAGCTCGGCCATGGCTGCAGCTGTCAGGCCTAAAGCGCACATACACGCGTGCGCACGCACACACACACACACACACGCACACACACACACACACTTAGTTTCATCATCATCATCATCACGACAAAAGTCCTCAGCCTCACTGTCAAACCTTTCAATCAGAATTCAAATCAAAACATCAGCTGCTCTCCAGCTCATCAAGTTTAAATATTTCTCACCGCTAAACAAACACAGCCGTGGACCTCACAGGTGCTACCTGCCTTTACCCATGATGCCTTGCAGCGAGCCGGGCCACACACAAACACACTGACGCCCACGCCCTGGCTGTCGTCAGGTTTTGCTGCGTTTTGCTGAAATGTTTCAGGGTGTGAGTGCAGTTTGTGGTGCCTTGGGACTGATGTATATTCACTGATATACACGCACATGCACAAAAACAAAACACACACACACAGAAAACACACCCCCACTGCCACTCTCTCACACACACATGCACACTCCCTTTTGTATGGACTAAGATCCCTGGCTCTGTGCACTGACCTGGAACTGACTTCTATACACAACAACCAGCAGAGTGAGAGAGATGACCCTGTGTGTGTGTGTGTGTGTGTGTGTGTGTGTGTGTGTGTGCGCGCGAAAAACCCCTATTATGTGTGTGAGTGTGCATGTGAGCTTCTTCATTGTGCTGAGTGTGTATGTACAGTTTTCTTTCATGTATAAATGTGAATGTGAGGGAATGCATGCATGTTTATACAGTGTGTGTGTGTGTGTGTGTGTGTGTGTGTGTAGGTCAGTTGGTTTTGCCCCGGTCACGGTTGACGGCTTTTGAGGAATGTCCATTACACACAGTACAGTTGTCTGTAAGCTATAAAGAAAATAAGATAGAGGGATGGAGGGAAAAATGAGGGAGGGCAAAGGGGGGAGGAGCTGTTTGAAATTTAATTTAAAGCAGGATGGAGGAATGGATGAGGGAGGAGGGGAAGGTGTGGAGGAGAGGAAGTTGTGTGCAGATTAAACTGGACTTGATCTTTAATCACTAGTGAAAGTAACTAAGTACATTTATGTACTCTTGACAGGTGGAGTCATTTTGCAGTTAAGCTCCGCAGCAGCACATAAAGTAGCTAAAATCATCTCTATCTACTAGCTGCAACATTGTGTGGGTGTGTGTATGTTATGCTTCAACACCTAAATATTCATTTGCAGAATACAAAGTCTAAAGAAAAACCTGATCCTCGATATCAAAATATTTTAATTACACATATTAAAAGTCTGTAATCTATAATTTAAAAACAATAACAGGAAAAAATGAACACTGGCAATGAAAAAAGACTGATGATATTAACAAGTCAGGAGGGTGAGCTGGATGGGTCTAGTTTTTAACTTATTAACACTCCTTATTGTATTAAATTCACTTTTTAAAAAATGGTGTTCTATTATTTATTTCAGTTTTTATTGAATGACCTTTTACTTTATTATTTTCTGTTTAATAGTTCTCCTTCCTTCTGTGTGATGCGTAATTTTTGTCATGCATTTTATTTTATTTTATTTTATTGAGCTATTCTACTTTTTTTTTAAGTTATTCGTGTTTAATGTTTTGGCTGCTTCAGTACAGTACAATTTAAAAATACATTTCATCTCATTAAGTGAGGCTTGAATGAGGACACAGTTTTCCTACAATTTACAGACCAAAACAATTAAGAAATTAATAAATTGAGGAAATATATAATAACATATGGTATATAATATGGTATAATAATGAAATCCATCAAATCCATTCATTTTCTTCCAATTATCCTTTCGGGGTCATGGGGGTGGGGGGGCGGTGGAGCCTATCCAGCTTCTCAAGTATGAAAATGTGACATTTCTCTTACCTAAAGCACTGCACAAAGATTAGCCATTCTAAAAATAATTATAATTAATTAATCAAGGAAACAGCAGAAACATAGGCATGAGCTGCACAGATTTTACATCCTTTTGAGACAAATATCTGGTTTTGGACTTTAATATGCTCCCAATTTTACAGATATATAAAACATGTGTAAATGTATTTGTCGCTTTCAGTTTTAAACACGTTTGCATGTCAAAGAAGAACAAAGTTGGGCAAAGCTGGAACTGAAATTCCACTTTAGCAAACAATGACTCGGACTGTTAATCAGCCAAGAACGACAAAAACAACAGAGCAAAACAGAATGAGAGAGAGAGAGACAGAAAGAAAGACAGAGGTCTATTCAGAGAGCCTGAGGGAGAGTGACCAGACGTATTGTCTGCTGCCTGCTGAGAGAGGAGGAGGAGGAGGATGAAATGAAGAAAGATGATGGAGAAAAAGAGGGCAAGAGTAAGCAAGTTTTTTTCTCCTCACTAGTGGACACCATTGAGCTTCTGCTCAAAAACACCAAACAAAGCAGATGATTCCAAATGACATCAGCTGGTGTGATTTCCTGTGGTTTACAAAAAAAATCATTATGCATAAATACAAGAAATAGCCTGTGTAATTTATTTAAACAGCTGAGATGTTTGCATTCTTAACTTTCCATTTCATGAGTAAAATAATTTAAAGATAGTCTGAGGGGGAAGAGAAGAAAACAAAACTGATATATGAGGAGGAATGAAGGAAAAGATTCAGACGTGAGATAGAAAGGAAGGCGTGAGTGGAAGCAAAAACTGAGAAAGAGGGAGTTTGAAAATGGAAAACAGAAGCATGGCATGTGGAAAAAGTGGGACCGATAACGGAAAGAAGGTCAGATAGATAAAACAATGTAAAAGGAAAAAAATGGACTTTTATGGGAGAAAAGCAAGGAATGAAAAATGATATGAAGGGAAAGATTTCAAGAAACTATGTGGCTCTTTAGACAGGACGATGTCAACGTGTCCACGATTTTGGAACATACAGGACTGTACTATTATTAGATGAATTAGCACGACACTGTGTTTACATTCCCCAGTGAAGAAATCCTAACAATTAAAAGGAACCCCGACTTTTCCTCAGTTGCCACCATGAGTTTGACATTTGTGGCTTTGAATTGAACGTCTGAACACCAACTGGATGGACTGATATAAAAATTGGTACATCTATTCATGTCTGCCTGAGGATGAATCCTAATAATGATATACTAAGCATAACGATGAATGAAACATCCTTTAACTTTCCTTGAGCTTCACAGGGCCAACAACTACTGGATGAGGAGCCATGAAACTGTATCGATGGTTCTTTTGCCCACAAGATGAATTCTGGTGACTGACTTTAAACCAGTGCAACAATGAAGTTAATATTTATACCTTTAAATTAGATATTTTAATGAGACTGAATGCTATTCATTTTTTTCCTCAGAGAATGAATCCTAATCAACACAAGGTAGAAAACTGTGACTGAGATAACCTAAAACATTATTGGATGGAAAGAAATGTGCCCTTCAAAAGAGCTAAACTTTCATCCAGCACCATCATCAGGTTTATGCTTCAACTTGTCTATTACTTTAATTTGTTAGCAATTTTTTTTTTTTGCTTTTCCCCATTAGCTGTTGGAATGTAACACCAAAACGTAGCTATGCTTCATGCGGTAAAGTCTGTGCTTCCCATGCAAACTACAGGCAACCTCAGGCAATATGCTAGCAACCAAAGCACTCACAAGGAGGTTTTTGCCAAATAGCAACCGGTGTCTATCAGTCTCTAGGCCTGAGTAATTGGGCCTTATTCATTTGACCCAATATTGTTGTGTTCAAAATGAGAGATAGGTCATGTGGTTTGTGGTCACATGACTACAAAACATCAATATCAATAAAAAGTATTTAAAATTAGTTTGACCTTAAACATCTGGAAAATTACAAATCCATATAAAGTAAACCACTCAAACGGACCCAGTTTCTCTTTTTATAAAAGTGACTGCATGCCATCGCTGACATTAAGTACTGCAGGACAAAGCACAGTGAACGTCTCCAT
The DNA here is from genome assembly GCA_024447675.2 of Pterophyllum scalare. Taxonomy (NCBI): domain Eukaryota; kingdom Metazoa; phylum Chordata; class Actinopteri; order Cichliformes; family Cichlidae; genus Pterophyllum; species Pterophyllum scalare. Next base: position 96,078 of record JAMQGT020012353.1, on the reverse strand, counting down.
TCCCATGTCCAGATAGCTTCTAGGCTAACAAGCTATCAAGTAAGATAGTCTCCTCCTGCGAGCTTTTCTCTGATATGATCACATGTCAAAGATCGCACAGATAATTTCAGATAAAACTGAAGTTTTTGTACTCTGCCCCACAAATCTTAGAAGCATGGTGTCAAACCAGATACTTACTCTGGATGGCATTACTTTGGCCTCCAGTAACACTGAGAAATCTTGGAGTCATTTTTGACCAGGATATGTCCTTCAATGCGCATATTAAACAAATATGTAGGACCGCTTTTTTACATTTGCGCAATATTTATAAAATTAGAAACATCCTTTCTCAGATTGATGCTGAAAAGCTAATTCATGCATTTATTATTTCTAGACTGGACTATTGTAATTCATTATTATCAGGCTGTCCAAAAAGCTCTCTGAAAAGCCTGCAGCTGATTCAAAATGCTGCAGCTAGAGTACTGACAGGGACTAGAAAGAGAGAGCATATTTTTCCCATATTGGCTTCTCTTCATTGGCTCCCTGTTAAATCTAGAATAGAATTTAAAATACTTCTCCTAACATACAAGGTCTTGAATAATCAGACCCCATCTTATCTCAAAGACCTCATAGTACCGTATCACCCCAATAGAGCACTTCGTTCTCAGACTGCTGGCTTACTTGTGGTTCCTAGGATACTTAAAAGTAGAATGGGAGGCAGAGCCTTCAGCTTTCAGGCCCCTCTTATGTGGAACCAGCTCCCAGCTTGGATTCAGGAGACAGACACCCTCTCTATTTTCAAGATTAGGCTTAAAACTTTCCTTTATGATCAAGCTTATAGTTAGAAGCTTATAGCTAGAAGGTTAACTGGCGGAGTGTGCACACGCTGCGGCTTCTCTCTCTTAATGATGTTTTTGTGTTTTTTGTCACGAGTTGCAATGTTTTTGTATGTCTTTATCATGTTTATATGTTTTACACTGCGAGTACAGCCGTGAGCTACTGCTTGACATTGGAAAATCCACTTCTTTTGGAATTTGCAGTGAACTCAAGGAAGAGCTACAAGACTGCGGCCTGCTCAGGAAGCCGGTATCATCGCCGTCCCCTACGTCTTCATCTCGCCCACAGTGGAAGCGGCATAAGCGCCGCGACAGGAAGCAGAAGCGGGGTAAGTGCGGAGGTATCTAAGTTAGGCTAGCAGCTAGCCCACACAAGCCATCTGTCCAATCCATGGTTTTGGCTAATACACTCTTTGGACAACAAACTAGACTATATACGCCTGCTATGTTCAACACAGAAGAATGTGAGAGACTGCTGTGTAATTGTGTTTATGGAAACATGGCTTAACGACAACGTTCCAGACCATGCTATTCAGCTTGAGTGGCTAACATGCTACCAAGCAGACAGAGCCCTCATAGAGGGAGGTGAGACCCCCGGCAGTGGGCTCTGTGTTTATATCAATAATGCCTGGTGTCGTGATGCTGCTGTGGTCTACAAACATTGTTCACCGTTAGTGGAGTTTATGGTTATTAAAGGCCGACCATTCTATTTACCGAGGGAATTTACAGCTGTTATAATCATTGCCTTCTATATACCTCCAAACTCCAGCAACAAAAATAGAAGTGAGGCACCAAATGAGCTGTACCTACACATCAGTGAGCAGCAGACAGCCCACCCTGATGCTTGTCTCATCTTGGCTGGCGATTTTAACCATGAAGATCCAAGGAGCATGTTTCCAAAGACATACAAACACATAGACTTTCCAACAAGAGGAAACAATACACTGGACCAAGTTTACACCACCATGAAAGGAGCCTACAAGGCCTTTCCCCTCCCCCACATCGGTGCCTCTGACCACCTCAGTGTTACGCTAATGCCAGCATACCAGCCAGCAAGTTACCAAACCAGTCTGCAAGCAGGTACGAGTGTGGCCAGACGGGTCTGCAGAGGCACTTCAGGACTGTTTCAACACCACAGATTGGAATATGTTCAAAGAAGCTGCTACCAAAAACAACACCACAGATCTCCAAGAGTACTCAGATACTGTCTGCTCATACATCACCAAGTGTATTGACGATGTAACTGACCTCAAGTCCATCACTGTTTGGGCAAATCAGAAGCCATGGCTGACAGGAGAGGTCTACAGACTCCTGAGATCCAGGAACTCTACCTTCACAGCAGGAGACCAGGTGGGCCTGAGGATAGCCAGAAATAACTTATCACGGAGCATTAGGAAGGCCAAGAAGCAATATTCCAGGAAGATAGCTCATCGCTTCAGTGACAGCAAGGACACACGAAGTCAGTGGCAGGCAATACAGACCATCACAGACTACAAGCCAGCTCCACAGGCCTGTGACAGCACAACCTCTATACTGAATGAGCTGAATGACTTCTTTGCTCGGTTTGAGGCATACAACAGCACACCTGCACAGAAATACCCCCTCTCCCGGTGACCAGGTGCTGACTCTGTTCCCAGACATTGTAAGGCGATCATTGAGCAAGATCAATGTCCAGAAAGCTCCTGGTCCTGACAATATACCCGGTCGTGTGCTGAGGGACTGTGCAGGGGAACTTGCAGCTGTCTTTAAAGATATCTTTAACATCTTGCTGAGCCAGGCCATCATCCCCACCTGCTTCAAAGCTACCACCATCATCCCTGTCCCAAAGAAGGCATCGCCCCTCCTGCCTAAACGACTACCGTCCGGTGGCACTCACCCCCATCCCGATGAAGTGCTTCGAACGGCTAGTCATGAAACACATCAAATCCATCCTTCCTGCCTCCCTGGACCCTTTCCAGTTTGCATATCAGCCTAATCGTTCGACCGACGATGCAATCTCCACTGCCCTCCACACGGCCCTCACACATCTAGACACCAAGGACTCTTATGTCAGAATGCTGTTCATTGACTTCAGCTCGGCATTCAACACCATCATCCCCCAACAGCTCATTCTTAAACTGGATCAGTCTGGGGCTGAACAGCTCACTGTGTAACTGGCTGTTGGACTTCCTGACTGGGAGACCACAGGCAGTACGGGTCAGCAGTAACACATCCAGCACCATCACACTGAATACAGGGGCCCCCCAAGGATGTGTGCTGAGCCCCCTTCTATTCACCCTGCTGACACACGACTGCACTCCATCATACAGCTCCAGCTACTTCTTCAAGTTTGCGGACGATACGACTGTGGTGGGTCTCATCAGCAACAACGATGAGACAGAATACAGGAACGAGGTGAGCCGCCTGGCCCTGTGGTGCGGACACAACAATCTCTCTCTGAATGTGGAGAAGACAAAAGAGATTGTTGTGGACTTCAGGAAGATGCACACCCAGCATGCTCCTCTGACCATTAACGGCACTACTGTGGAGAGAGTGAGCAGCACCAAGTTCCTGGGAGTGCACATCTCAGAGGACCTGTCCTGGAGCAAGAACATATCATCACTGGGCCAAAAAGTCTCACCAGCGCCTCTACTTTCTCCGCAAGCTGAGAAGAGCTGGAGCTCCAACCCCCATCATGTGCACCTTCTACAGGGATGCCATCGAGAGCGTCCTGACTAGCTGCATCACGGTGTGGTTTGGCGCATGTACCGCATCCTGTCGTAAGACCCTCCAGCGCATCGTGAGAGCAGCTGAGAAGATCGTCGGCACCTCTTTTCCCTCACGACAAGACCTACACAATACTCGCCTCACTGGGAAAGCCCTCTGCATGGCGGGTGATCCTACACATCCTCTACACAGCTTCTTCAGCCTGCTTCCATCAGGGAGGAGACTGCAGAGTCTCCGGGCTCGAACCAGCAGACTGAGGGACAGCTCCGTTCATCATGCAGTCAGGATGCGTAACTCTCTGCCTGCTCTGCCCCCTTCCCTCTTACCACCTTAACACACAATCTTTCACATTTTCATACAACAAAATTTCACACTGAACTCATTGAGACTGGTTACTCACTCAGCTCAAGCTCATGTGCTCATTCAAATTGCACTACTGTTCACATTTACACTACCGTTATATTTACAGCACTGTTTATATTTCACATTACTGTATATCATTATCAGGGTCTCCACACATATACTGTGCACACTCACTTTACAGCATATGTCACTTTACTTAGATGCCAATGCCAGGACCTCTGTTTTTATTTACATTTTACGCAGAGTACCAACATTTTTGGACTTTGGTAAAATTAAGAAAGACTTTGACTATTAGCAGTATTTTTTCTGGACAATCATGGCATTATCATTATAGTGAATCGTTTTGGCCATAATAATGTTACAGCCACATTGGAGTATTCATCACTTTATCCTCATTTGATCCTTCTAGACATTCATGCTATATTTTGGCATAATTGGTGTACAAGGCCAAATAGGAGGATCACTTATATTCCTAATTTGTTCATTTTTGAGTCAAAGTGAACTGGAATTAAAATGCATTCAAGATGTGTCTGAGATGCCACTTTCACAAGAGTGGGAGGAAAGTACAACCTTAAAACATACAGCTTTGCCCATTGCAGGGCATTTAAAAAAAAAAAAAAAAAGAAAAATATTCATACAAACACAGTGTTTAGCTCCTATGTAGCGAGTACCTGTCTGAACTGGGCAGAGTAGTTTTTGAACTGGTTGAACTTTGATTCATCATTGTTGAGGTACTTTCTAATGGACTGGATCAGCTCCAGGTTCCTCTCACGGAAGTCCTCTGGCACCAGGTAACCATTACTTTCCACTTTAGGGGGCCTGGGAAAGGACAAAACCCACTAAGCACTGACAAGGCCGATGCCAAAACCCTTGCATCAAGCAGTGATCATATGTGTATAAACATGAGATTGGCTTACATGTTGACAACTGGGGGTGTAGACTCCACCACATTGCTGTTGAGGGGGATCCCTGTGAACCCTGGGGGAGGTTTAGGGGCTGACATTCCCAGGCCAGGTGGAGGCAGGGTTACTGTAGAGGATGGTGGTGGAGTGGGAGGCTTTCATTGGGAAAGAGGTCTTGAAGCCTAAAAAATAAAGACAGCGTGAGCTCCTGATGATGCAGTACCAACTCTGAAATGCCGTTCTCAGTACAACAAAGAAGCTGTGTTTTCAGCGTCAAGCCAACACTAAGCTGCGTTTAAACAAAATGCTTATTTGTGAGACATTTATACTTTATCACTATAATATATAGACACATTATGTCATAATTGTATGAAAACTCCTAAACCATAATTAAGTGTTGTAGATTATCTAATCCAAAACAAAGCTCAAACTCCTTCCACCTTGAGTTTACACAACTGCAGACTCTTATGAATGCAGTGTAAGCGACCTCACCCAGAGGATGATGGGAAATCCAAGCGGGACTCAAGGACAGAAAAATGCAGCCAATGCAGAAAAATGTGTCAAGCACTGCAGCGCCTCCAATGGCTAGCTCCACAAGTGAGTCACTCCCCATAGACTCCCAGGTTTAAATTCCCAACTTAACAGCATCTTTTATGTTTACAGCCCAGTATAAAAATAGGGTTTCAACTTTAGAAGAGCCTTTAAAACAACTGCACAGTAGGTGAATCTTTTTTTTTGCACTTCATTCTGAAGTTATACTATAAATACTTCAAATTTAGGGGCATGAATGCTGGACCAGGAAGCTATAGCCAATAGGTGTCTGCTAAGCTTAACCTCCTAAGTGCCATATACACAGTGGCGAGATCACTGAAGTGGACCTCTAAACTGTGTTTGTCCCTTCCATCCATCTATCCATTTTCTTCCGCTTATCCAGAGCCGGGTTGCGGGAGGGCAGCAGCCTGTTTGTCCCTTTCAGAGCATTTTTTATTTAATTATCAGACAAATAATATAATCTGCTGTTTGATGCACACTGTCCAAGAAGCTTGTATTTCAATTCTGGTGACTGAAATTATACTATTTTGTTAGTCCGTTACTTTTCAATAATTAGCAGATATGTGTTTATATGTTAATTAACTAAATGAGGAGTCAAAAACGACTAGGCCCCCTCTTTTACACGAAGTCTATGGAAAGCCTTAGCTGCCAACCTTTGAGACACTGTGCATCACATCAGTCATCTCTTGCTGACTAAACATTGATACAAATCAACCATAAAGACAAAGAGCAGAAACAGCTTTCCGTGATCAGGTAATTACTGTAAGAGCTAAGTTGGAGTTTTCAAAAGAACTTCTAGGAAGCTTTTTTCTTTGAGCTTTTCTTTCTTTCTTTCATCTATCAGGCACTGATATGGCTGTAGCAGCAACTTTAAATGTACTACCATCGAGTAGTTTGAGGCCTTGTATGAAAGGCGTCTCATTATGTTGACAAGTGTATACAGTGGACAGAAAGATGCAATAGTATTTATAAAATGATCATAAATGAATCCTGTGGATTGTTGTGCCATACCTGGTGGTGGTTTTTTGGTCATGAGGGCAGGGAACTCCTCCTCTTGTTCATCAGCAGGGTCCGTGTTGGGATGAGTTTTTACCACAGCGGCATCTTTGCTAGTGGGTGGTGATTGCTCAGTGTAGCCATTAGCCAGCCCGCTTGTAAGTGCTGCTGTCACAGTATTTGAAAGCGGCTTGTTCTCAGGGACATTTTCCTTTTGTGCTGTGGTTTCCACTGAGACTGGATTTACAGTTGTTGCCAGGTCTGATGTTGTAGACCCAGATGTAGAGGGAGCAGCCGTGTTCTTCTGTTTTTTCTTCCTGTTGGCTTTTGGGGTTGGGAGATCAGTGTTGGGGGTTGGATTTGAAGCGCTCAAGGTTGGATTTGATGCGCTCGAGGTCACAGCCGGGTTTGAGGATTTGCCGCTGCCTGCTTTAACGGTGAGCAGAGAGGAGATATCCAACATGGTGGGCACTGAGCGCAACTCCTGCTGCGTCATTCCTCCGCTCTCATCGTCAGAATGAAGAGGGGAGTAATTTGATGATGCTTTGCCATTCTCTCCTACTTTCTTTTTCCTCCGTGAAGATGATGAGGACGAGGAAGAGAGGAGCTGAGGGCCAGAGGATGCAGATGAGAGGGGTGGGGGAGGTCTGGAGGAAGGAGGAGGATGAGTGGTGGGTTTAGCTGCAGATGTGTGGTTGGACCAAGCAGAGGTAGTGCCAGCTGCAGGTTTGGGGGGCCGGACTTTGGAGACAAGAGCAGGGAAATCCTCTTCTTGAAAAGATGAAGCCTTTTTAGGTTGCGCAGAGTAAGCTGGAGTCATGACAGATGGAACCGTGGTAGTCAAGAGGCTGGGGAAGTCATCCTCCTTTAGAGCTGCGTGGGATGCTATAGTCACCGCAGGAGCTGACTTTACACTGGAGGCACATAAACATAAACAGCACAAATGAAACACTTCCAACACTATGATGAGAAGTTATTGTCGTACTCTGACGAATCTTACATGGGAGCAGCAGCTGTGGCTCCCAAAGCTGGGAAGTCATCTTCTTCATCCCCTGGATTACGGCTCTTCATTGTTTTTACTATTCAAGAGGCAGAAATAAATAAATTAGAACTACCAGAAACACAAGACTGACAGATTGCAGCACCATAACCATTAAGTATATTTCTCATTTTTCTTTTTACCTGGAGGTTTGCTTGCTGATTTGGCACGTCCGTTCGGGTGTCTGAGCTCTTCTGGTTCTGGTCTCTCGGCCCTCTCCTCTCTGCAGTGTTTGGGAGCACTCCTCTCCTGCACTGCTGCTCTCTCTTCTTGTCTACGCATTGCAATGGATGCCCTCAAAGCAGCTTCCACCTGCCTGTCCTCGTCATCTCTGCACGGACAAAGGTGAAGTAATATACACAAGCACGCATACATAGCAACAGCACAATGTGGAACACTCTGTTGTGACAATGTTGTGCAGTCAATCTTTAAATGTTCTCCATGTTTGCCTCTCAACATAAGTGGATGCTCTGCAGTCCAGTTCTCAGGAATATGACTGCATCCACATCTTTTATATCGTACTAAATTTCTGTGTCACAGACAGACATGAATGTACCCTTTAACAGCCAATTCTGACACTTAATGCAAGTGCACCACCAATTCGCTCCCCTAATTAACTCAGGTGTCTTTTAGACTCACCTTGAGTACCTCCAGCTTTTTTGTCCCCCATGAGGCCTTCCTCTTCCTCCTCGACTGTGCCGCACCTCCTCGTAGTCCTCGCCTGTCACCATACCTAAAGAGACAGACGTTCATCACTTCAAATGCCTCCTAACTAGAATTATATAAACAGTAATCCTGGTGGCATTGCAATACAAAACAATACCATCTTGACTGACCTTCATTTCTCCTCTGTTGTCTCGGGGCGTAGTTAAACTGCAGGTCAATGTGGCGGTTCTGTCGAGCCTCTGCTCGATTCTTGCTGTGTGCCGCAGCCTTGTGGGCCTTGTAGTCGATCTCGGACCGGAACGCGTGAGTGAACTGTTCCGTGGCACAGCGACCTTCCTCGCACAGATAGTGACACTCTCTGAAGTGCTCACTTAGATACTGGTAATCACTGTTGGCAGCAGGGTTAAAAAAAATACAACTGCAGCATTTACAAAGATGATAATAATGAAAATTAGGAGCACATAAATTAAACAAAAGGGAGTTTGTTTGGACGTGTGAAACAGCTATACACACCTGTAGTACTCCTGAGAACCGTCAGCATCACAAAAGTGGCAGAAGTAGTGGTCCCTACGCAGGTGTTTCAGCAGTTCGTCATTATCAAGGTAACGGTCATCGCAGAACTTACAGAGGGGGTGGCCTCTGTGACTGGTGTCATCTGGGTCTCCGTGTGTTCTGTGACGTGCCAGCTCCTTACGATTATACCACTTCCGCTCATGGGAGAAAATCTGGAGGGAGAAATTAGGTTTAAAGTACACAGTTATTCAGAAGAGGAGCATACAAAGGTCTTTATTAGGATATCGACATGTATTTTCTTTACATCTGGCTTGCTTCAGAACAATGAGGAGCCCGTGTTGTACAAAGAGCTTTGAGTGCTCAGCTAGAGCAGAAAAGTGCTATGTGAGAACTAGTCCATTTACAAAATCTGAATTATCTATATAAGCAAAACCTTTCATTTTATGGAGTACATGGCCTGATGCACAACACTTTCAGTTATGCATAGGTGAATTAAACATTATGGTTTCTCATTCAGTGTGTGGAAAGTAATACATCAAATAATAGCCTTAAAAAAGGGGGGCTAAATTTAACAAAATTCAAGATCTATATTGTGTAAGAGTTTTTGTTATAGTTTGGTGGCAAATACTGCTGTCAAGGACAATGATTTGATGCCCTCATATTGCAAAAAGAGCAACTAAGCCTCATAAACATTCATATCCCCAAAAATATATGGTGATTAATTATTTCTGCCTCTTTTGCACTAGTCCCTCAGCACAACTCGACTCTTAGGGTTTTTTTTATTAGGTGGTAGTACCTGGTATCAGGTACTTTTTTTAGTACCTACTCAGCTGGGGTTCCAAGCAAGCCGAGTCGAGCTGAAAATATGACATCAACAGACTGCATGCCACTGATTGGCCAGGGAGTAGTCTCACTAAATGAGTCATGAGAGTGCATCTCTCACAAGAATTAAAACCTCTGTTTTTGAAACCTGGCACACTAGCCAACACAGATGTTCTTGTGCTTGATGGCTGAAGGCAGAATCCAGAGGGAGCTAGACGGAGCTAGCGACCGTTTGTGTTTGTGCCGCCTTGCTCCAACAACCCCACCCACATTGAGGCGGTACTCAGTTGTAATAGAAAATAACTGAAACTAGTAGAGAAGATTCATGTCAAGCCAAGAAGGTACTGGTGGAAAAGAGGCATTATTTTCCCAATCGTGAATTCACGCAAAAGTCCTTCTTGGTTTCTTGGATACTGTTGGTGGTAACACCACTAAAAAAGGACCAAAAAGAACTGTTTGTGCTACAAAGTCTGCATTTAGATTTCAGCGGTGACTGAGCAGACATCCCTTTAGGGATGATAATACCTTGAGATGCTTTGTGCAGAGCTTGCAGCAGAAAAGCTCATGCTGCTTCCTCATGTGGTGCTCGAGCTCCTCAAACTTAGAGAAAACCTTAGGTTCTGAGCAGCGGAGACACTCAGGTAACAGCAGATGCCTGATAGACACACACAGAAAACAGCTCAGTCAGAGTCAACTTAAATCAAGAAGGAATTAAAGCCACTTGCATACAACAGCAAACAAGCAATTTATGCCAATATTTTGTTTCAGGTTATTTAAATGATCGATTAGAGTCAGGCTACTTTTATTTTACACATTTAGAAATAAAAGCACTCTCCTTCTGAAAACCTAACATAAAAAACTAAAATCAAGAACACCGCATGGAGCGGTGCCAAGAAGATAACACTAAAGTCTTCTCCTTAATTTACCAGCAAACTTTTAGTCATATTACTACATATTTATGTACATGGTTTTATATTTCCACCAAGACCACATGCTGAGACAGCAGGAGTTCCTTCTCTAACCACATGTACAGCATTAGTTAATCCAAGTATGACTCTGTATCCATTTCCATCGTGTTCTTCAAGCAGAAGCTTAGTCATGTCAACCGTAATTGTTAACCGTAATTCTCTTACTGCTACCTCTTTGAAGGCCTAGGAGGATAAATCAGCTGAGATGCCAAACATCAACAGTTTTTTAACACCCACTGATTTTAGATATCCAACCAAAGCATAAAGAATGGAGGCATTTAGTACCTGTACTGGGCATAGATCTTCCCATCCCCGAAATAGATGTCATACTTTTTCTCACTTTGGAACTCCCGATAGGGCAGAGACTGAAAGGGCACCAGTTTTTTCACAAACACCACCTGAAAACAGAATGACAGTCAGAACAATAAGGCAATTGTTGAGGCAATTGGAGGAAAAAGCCTGTAATGCTTTTATTTTTTAAGTAAAATTTTATAAAATTATTCTTAGATTGAGACAGTGTAGCAGTGACCGCTCACCAAGACCTAATGTAATATTACATGAAATGATGGGAGTGCACGCACCTTATAAAACCAAGTCAGTACAAAGCATGCACATACTGATACACTTCTAATCTAGGTAATTCAACATTTTGACATTAGCAACATCCGGCTGTAACAGTACAATAAGAAACATGCTTTATGTTTGAAGCAGGTGATTTACAGTTTTAGTCAGAGGTTTATATCCACTCATCATGGGCATGAATATCATGGTAATTTTGGAAAGTTGCACCTCAACCAGATCCTTTTGGTAACCATCAACAAGCTTCTGGCATAATTGGCTGGATATCTGACCACTTTTCTTGGCAGAATTGGTAGAGTTCATTTAAATTGGTTGGTTTTCTGGTATGGACCTGGCTTTTACAAGTAGTCCACAAATTTTCAATAAAGGTTGAGGTCAAGGCTTTGGGAAGACCATTCCAGAAGCTTAATGTTAGCTTGCTTTTTCCATTCCAAACCAGTTTTGGTGTATGTTTGGTATCATTTTTCTATTGGAACACCCTACTATGGCCAAGTTTCAACCATCTAGCTGCTGATTTGAGGTAGTTCTCTTTCTTCATTATTCCATCCACTTTGTTCAATGTACCTGCACCACTGGTAGCAACTGCTGCTGTCACCATGATTGACAGCTGGTAGAGTGTCGATAGGCTTGAAAAACTCACCTTTGCTCCTCCAAACATACCTTGTGTCATTGTGGCCTAATAGTTCAATCTTTGTCTCCTCTGACCATAAATTTTATTTTATTTTTGCTTTGTTTAATGCACAACTCTGTAGAGCTGCTCACCATATAAACGTGAGCATTTCACTCACATTAATGACTAAAAGTAGACCTGCAGTAGAAATGTATTTAGGAGCATCCGTGTTAATCAAAAGTAGGAGAAGTGTAGTAATATAATATCAGTATTATTATTTAACAGACTTAGATTATCATAAATATAAACAAAAGTGTATTTTTTAAATTATATTAATATTTAAAAATATAAAAAGTCTTTTTCCCTTCAGGCTAGTAAAAATATACATAGGCCAGTAAAACTCTGAGTCACTGACCCTGTGCTGTTAGGCTGGACACTGAATTATTATTATTAGCATTAATTATTAACATCTACACCATCATAACGTCTGTTTTCTTTAGCAGGAAATGTTGCATCAAAGCACAGGACAAACCTCAGTTCTGAGAATGCTGAACCGCACGCTTATCTTCATTGCAGCCATCACATGCTCCTTTAAAGGTTTACAGCTGCACATATTGACTCATACACTAGCAGATTTAAACATGCAGACATGCACGCACACAGGCACACACACCTCAACTCTACCTCATCCAGGAAATATAAACTGTCAGAACTCATTTTTGTCTCCTGCCAGTGTAAGAAAGCCTTCCAAGAAGACAGACTAAAGTCTTTATATTTATGCTTTACTTTATATTAATGTGTTAGAGTAAGTTGTATGTATACCATATTTATTTTTGCATTTAAGAAAATGTTTTCTTTTAAAAAAAAGGAAAAAAAAGAAGAAGAAGCAGATTTTAATATGGCATGAAAACAATAAAAGGGTTTTTCTTTTGGCAGATATTGTATGCAGTTAAACTATGAAAACACTGGTTTCCATTTTAGAAATTGCAATGAGCAGGTCATTTTAAAAGACCTGCGTTTTTGAATACTTATAATCGCTCATTAATAAGAAACGTGTTACTTATCCAATTACTCGATTAATTGATGCAACAATCGATAGCATAATCAATTACTCTTCATGTGACAAATTACTTATCTTACTAAAATAACTTATAGGTGCAGTCCTAGTATGTATAATTTTAACTCTGTGGATTAGAAAAAAATCCAAAACAAATTCAAACTTGTGCACACAGTTCTTGTTTTTAAAGTGATTAAAAGATGTATGCTGTATAATAATTCAACGCTGAGAAAACAAGAGTTCAAAGAAATAATTAAAAGCCGCAAATTAACATGAGATTCACGCCCACAATGAGCAGATAGAAACTTCTGTCAAGGCTTTAAAGGGCGTGTTCTGAGACCGCTGGCACTGTCCACCTGTTTTGACTCAGTCGCCTGTATCCAAGGAACTGAATTGACTGCTAAAAGCAGGCAGACGCCCAAATTACCCATAAGAATCCATTGTGACACGGGTATCACAGTTTCTGTGAATTTTCTTGAATGAGTTTTTAATTAAACAGATTTTTGAAATTCTGAATAAAATTTCATTCGAGGAGAAATTGGTGTAGGGTTAAAAGGTATACCAATTAACATATACACCGCAAGCCAGCAGTAACAGGTAGCATGCCACCGCTGCTAGACCTCACGCTAGATTGAGAGGTGGCAGCTAACATGTTCTACTACATTTATCTGCAAGTTCAGTGTCACCCTGACTAAATAAGATGCAACCACGAACCTCGGACAGACCAGCACTGTCATCGGCTCTATTATAAAAGCCGGCTTCTAAACAAACTCCCTCCGACCCGTGTAAGAGGCGATAACCTAAGCTAAAGTATGGACTTACTGTGAGCTAGTTAAGCTAATGACAGCGATTAAAAAGTAGTCTCTATGGAGGGAACACACAATGAGTTACTATCTCTTTATCCCCTAGTGACTCTTTTCATTCATTCTAACCGCAAGTACGGTACTATCATACAATTTGTGGTCATTTTTACAGAGTAAAACTACCAGAACATTGCGGCCTAGCTAGCTCCACAAGGGTCCCTCCTCGGGTTAAAGTAGCAGAAGAACGCGCACCTTGTCGAGCTCCTCCCGGCAGACGGCGCAGTACTTCTGATCGCACAGCACCCTCATCTTGGTGGAGCAGCGGTAACAAACAGGATGGTCGCATTTTCCCAAGGCGAAGATCTCGACCTCTTGGCAGCACAGAACACAGTTCTTCTCCGCGTCTTTTGCTGTTGTCAAGTCCATCTTAGTGAAAAGGCACAAGTCAAGCTTAACAGCTATTTCGGAGAGCCACAGAGCTGAAGCGCTTACGTAATTACGAAAGTCTACTGCCGCGTCACGTAACTGTTACGCCAACGACTTGTATAGCACAGGGATGGACCGAGCACCGCTACACCTCAGCGACGCTGTCGCCCAACAAACCTGTGAGATCTGCGCAAGCCTTTACAGCTGCCCCACGTGCGTACCTTGGTGTGAACCGGTATCTGTGCTGATGCTGATAGGAGGTACTGTACTTTGGAAAACATTCATGTGCCCCTCAACCGAGCATTGTTTAAAACACCACAGCCTGCCAGAGTATTGTTGCTGACCTTGTCCATCCCTCTATGACCACAGTGTACCCATTTTCTGATGACTGCTTCCAGTCATTTCACAAAGCTCAAATCATCTCAAACTGGTTTCTTAAACATAACAGTGAGTTCACTGCACTCAAATGGCTCCACAGTCACCAGATCTCAATCCAATAGAGCACATTTGGAATGTGGGGGAACATGTCAAAATTGAAATGAGGACACATGTAAAGGTTGGTTAATAAATAGAAATATTCTCAAAACACAGTTATAACAACACACTTTATTTTTCTAATAAATTAGTAAGTTCATTCAGGCTATTTACCTGTCTGCTGGCCTTGATCTTGGTGACTTGTTTCACTTAATTGAACAGACGATTCTAATTTTACTCACTTTTTTGTGTATTTTTTTTTTATAGAAACCAGGGTCAGCAGGCAAACAATAAACCAGATATCAGAAATGAACCCCAGATTCATCCTACAAACTCAACTTTGCCTACCTCATGGAGGCCCTGAAAATGTCCAGTTATCTTGAGCTGTATTTAAAGAAGTTAATTGAAAACTAAGCTTATCAACTGAATTACACATGTCCATATTAACGTTCATGGCGTTAATAAAACTCTGGTGTGAAGTGAGCTCTTGTACTTATGTTTTGTAATTATCTTTTTGTATCATCACACTTATCTTTTCAGTTCTGCTGCTGGTAAACAGCAAATTATTTGTACAGTCAGGTCCACTAAGGACTTGCTATCTGTGTGCATATAAAGTAACGAGACAATGCCATGTGGTAACCCAGATCTTGGTGCTCCCTTGTATCTATGGATGATTTTGAGACAGAACCCACAGAGACACAATGCTGAGCTGAACTTGAGTTTGTAATGTTTTATTGGATGGATTAAGGAAGGTGAGGTCATCATTGCTGATCCACCTTTTAAAAAAAGTGACAGGTGTCCAGGGAGTTAAAGCCTCCATCATTCATACGGACTGTCAGCCAAGATTTACACAGGTCCTTTGTCCTTTACCGTGGTCAAGTGTCCAGGATGGTTAAGTGTCGTTGTAGTTAGCGCCTCTTGTAGTGGTTGTTGCTTAGTCCCATGACTCTGAAGGTGCAACTGGCAATCTTCTCATAGAGAAGGAACATGAGAGCAGCAGTCAGCACCGTCTGCAGAAGCTTGGCTTCGAGGCCTTTGAAAAGACCCAACATGCCATACTTCCTACAGCAGAAAACCAGCATGGAAATGTTAAATTGCAAGAAGTGAAAGAGCAAAATTATTAATATTCACTAATGCATATGATACATTATCAGGACCCAGAGATTAATCTGTATGGTGGATATAAAGATAATTTCGGCTACTCCCATATTCACAAGGAGTCACCACAGTGCTGCATATGTGATTTGGCAGATTGTTTATAAATCTGGATGTAATAAATCTAACAGTTCCTTGGGTCACTTGTACAGTTATTTGGAAATAATCAATACAGATTTGTGAAGTAATGTATTAGCAATGGTTTCAGCTGTGGCATGAAACCAGAGCAGCTTTTGCATGCAGATTTCAAATAAATACCAAAGCTGACCAGCTGAGTGAATGGAGATGTGTTTTTCATCTTGTTCTTCATAATTATCTTAAGTCACGTTGACTAACCATGCTATAGGTTACCACCTGTGACATTTTAAATGGAATCAGCCAAAAGCAAGCAGATTCTAATGAGGATGGAACAAAACTACATTTAGGATTTGTCCTTTTTTAAAAATTTTACTGCCAGGAAAGTCTTGCAAACCTTCAGCACGTGCTTGAAGTCAGATATACTGCATAATTCACGGTGGTACTCTGCACTGTAAGTAGGTAAATATGTGAGTGTATACACCTACCTCATCCTGTTGACCAGCAGACACTTGATAGTTCTGAGACTGGTGAGCAGCTTTGACCTCTCTGCTGGCGTGTTGTACTGTCCAAACTGTGGTAATTGAACAAAAGCATAATAAAACACACCACTGAGGCTAAGGTTTTAGTTGTTATGTATACAGACACAAATCCAAATTTTGAACAACAATATGTGTGGCATTTTAAAAGTGAACAACATATGATGCAGGCATACCCTGAGAATTGACTGTATGGTCTGCAGTGGGTATGTAACAGTGGTGGCGACAGCTTTGGCGATGGCGCCGATCACAAAGACCTCCAGTGATGACAGCTTTGGGAAGAAAGAAAATCCTGGAGCTTTTGTGCAAAGTATCATCAGAGAAACAATCTTATCCTAAAGGTATGTGGAAAGTTACACTCACTCTACCCTTTACTGTGACCACCAGGCTTTTCCTTAGCTGATAAATATACCCACAAACGCTCTGGTGGCGTGCAAAACTATCTCAAAGAGCAGACACACATGCTAAGCCCGGCCACTCTTTTAAGCCACCCAACAAGTCAAATGAACAGAATTACCAAACGTATGCATAATAGATAATTAGATAATGTCTGTGTACTCTTACCTCTCTTTCACCTCTCTTTTTCTCTCACTCACCTCCTTGGGAATGCCTCTCCTCAGCTTCCTCTTCAGGCCCTCATAAATCATGAACTGGATAGCAGGGTTCAGCACAAGCAGCAGGGAAGGGAAGGTCCCGTTCCACAATGATCCTACACCCTCGTCACGGATGATCTGCACAAATGCATCTGCAAAATCAAAACAATTTGGAAAGAGAGAGAAAAAGAAGACATGAGCATCTGTGGTATACATATATAGATAGAACATTTGCATAAATATTCATACAAAGTAAAATGCACGGCCATTTACCCAGAATCCCAGAGTAGTTGGTGGGACGGATGTCTTCATTGCGAAACTTGGAGCCCTGAAGCTTCAGTCTGGTATTGACGACCCACAAAGGGGTGGTGGCAAGTACATTTACAACACCTGGAGGGACAAAGAAGCAGATGAAGATTGAATCTTTGGGACAACAGTGTCACCAAAACAAGCACTGACTGTGGTTAGCTTTAGCATTCACAAATGTTCCTGGATTGTCTCAAACTCACAGGGCCATGCGAGTGACACAGTTAAGATGGATGTTCGTAAACACAGCATAACACAGTTTTCACAATGAAAGTTACTGCTATACACTGGTCAGAATGGGCTACTAGAAGAAAGTCACTCTCAGGAACAACATTTGGGGGACTCATACGAAATTAAATGGTATTTCTTGTCAGTGACCACTTCACCTGCTGCGATGCCTATGATCAAGTCAGTAGTTGGTGCTGACTGTTTTCCTTTCAGCCAGCCAGCCTTGAGGCAGTGAAAGCAGTAGAAGTAGACAAAGTTGGAACAACACAGACTGCAGATGACGGGGAACCAACCTCTGTAGGGAGCCAGCCTGGAGAAGGGGCAGAAGCAAACACAGGAGAACATCTTATCAGCCTTCTACTGCCAGAAACACTGGATTGTGACATTTGAGGGCCTGTATGCAAATTTTTTAAAACAGTTTTGGCTTGAAACATGTAGAGATGTATTTTCACATGTATTTCATTATTTCACTCACAGGCCTTCCTCTTTCACAATTTCCGCCAGAACAGCTGGAGTTGATTTGGCTTTCCTGTTTTCATCCACTGAACACATGACAAACAGATTTTTTTGTTTTTTCAGTAAAAACATTACACTTCTGCAAATAAGACTGTGATTTCTGCTGTCTTACCCTGGAGCCGTAGCCTAGCAGTATCAAGGGGGAAGAAAACTGTCATTGCAGTCACACTTCCCTAAAAGAGTAAGAAATCACTGGAATGAGATATATATATGTATATATAGAGAGAGCAAGTTACAGACAAATACATATGAACAGCTTAAAGTGCACAGCGATATCTAAAATAAGATCTTTTCTATATGAGATTACAAATCAATATTCAATTTGGGATGTTTAATCGGTTCTATGTAAAACTACATTTCGCCAAATTAGAAGGTTGGTCTACACACTTTCAAACTTACAGCTAAGTTATGTAGCATTTACATTTGGCACTGAAAATTGTCATTTTGAACTGAGCTCTTTAAAGCGTATGCGTAGTGATCCTATAGCAACTCACTTAAGACAACGAATGAAACTGAAATCCACTTACCACTGCTCCTGATACAGCATGAACCAAACTCTCATACGAGAAAACCTCGTTCATTGTCGCTGCAAAAATGTGTCTATTACATTCAATAATATTCGATATTGTTTGGAAAATAGTTATTTATCGACAGCCTAATAATTATTATTGCAACATATCTCTCTCTCTGCTTGCTAGCTGTTCTGGTTCTCGTTCTCATAAACAGCCCGCTTCCTTGTTACAGACGCTACCATGGCATTATGGGAAATGTAGTTCTCTTCCACACTGCCGATTCCTGTTTTAAGTAGCACGATTTTCTCACGCAGGTTGGACAAAATAACGCATTGTAGGATCTTATGTAACTTTCCACTTTATTGTACTATAGATGAAACGTGGTTTGGCTGCAGAGGTTTATGCATCACCCTTATACAACTGCTTTTATATTCAGGACAGCAGGTTGGTCGCAGGCTACATGCTGTTAAAGCTCTTTCAGTTTCTTCAGATTTGCTGTTATTGTACTCTGATTTCCATGCGTCCTTCTTGTGATTTTTACTTTTAAAGCAGGCTTGCTTTCACAGACTCTAACAAACCAGCAGCCAAACTTTCCAGATCCATTTATGTTAAACCTAAATTCCTTGAGCACACACAGTTTTTCTGCAGTCAGCCTGGTGTGCTGCTCTATAAAACGATAGCTCAGCCACTTGTTTAGTTTCTGATACTCTTAATGGCCACTTTATTAGGTGCTAGTACCAGGTTGGACCCAATTTTACCTGAACTGCCTTAATTCTTTGTGGCAAGTAGCAAGGTGCTGGAAACATTTCTCAGAGATTTTTGTCCATATTGAAATGCTGCTCATGTTGTGAATCTCCTGTTCCACTACACCCCACAGGTGCGCTGTCTGAGTGAGCTCAGGTGACTGAGTGCAGTCAACTCATTGTCACATATAAGAAACCAGTTTGAGATAATCTGCCCTTCATTACATGCTGTGTTATCTTGCTTGAAACAGCCACTCATAAAGAGATGGACATGGTTAATGACAATAGTAAAGTACAGTCTGGCCATTCTCCTCTGACCTTTGACATCAACAAGGCATTATCTTCCAGAGAACTGCTGCTCTCTGGATATTTTCTCTCTTTCAGAGCATTCTCTGTAAACCCTAGAGATGGCTGTGTGGGGAAATCCCAGGAGATCAGCAGATTTTCAAATACGTCTGTCACCAACAATTATGCTACATTCAAACCACTTAAATCACCTTTCTGGAGTTTTATTGATAAAGGTACTTAAAACTGTCGGATGCTTCAGACCAAATGAAAGAAAAAAGTCTGCTGTCACCTTCCTTGTATTTTTCCTGTGTATAACTGTGGTGTGAAGTTTTGTTGATCAGTAAATTTAATCACTGCCACTGAGTCACAATTCAAAGGTAATAATTCAGGAGAGCAACGTGAAGCTATCAAGAACAATGAAACTATGGATGAATGCAGTTTTATGCAGATGTTCTCCTCCCACTGATCACTGTACTTTGTGTTGTTCGTACAATCTTCTCTGAATCCGGTGAAGATTTGATTACCAAGGGTTCAGTCTCTCTACACATACTGTGTGTTTCTGTGGTGCTCATCATGTGGTCTTTGAAATGCTGCACTGTCAATATTATGGATTTTGAACCTTCTCCATCACTTACCAGAACCTGCGGTATCAGTGGCCTGTAAAAGGCATCCCCACAGCAGCAGCAGCAGCCACTGCTCCTCCTGCTGCCCAGTAATCTCCTATTCACACACTGTGATCTCCCAGCATTCACATGAACATACAGTATATTACTGGCCTCTGTGAGCCTCAGCAGAAACAGAAAGATGTTACATGTTCAGTTTTAGTGTTTACGTCTAAAAGAGAGGGTAAATTCTGCCACCTGGTGGATAGATCCTACTATTGCAGCTTGTCTGATCACCTGTTCTGTGGTTTGTGTTTCCAGTCTAACAACGTTCTCAAGATTCCTGACAGCATGGTCTAGTACCTGTGTCGGAGTACTGTAAGTAAAACACACAAACACACGAGTGAACACAGCTGCTGAACATCTGTATCTTCATAAACTCTTTCTGTTATTTCACATCTGTATCTGTGTAGGAACGGTGTGATGGTGTGTGACTTTTGCCTCTTCTGCTCCTCCACTCAACACACCCACTCCAAAGTAAGTTTCCTCTGCTGCTTTTAGACTTTTTTTTGAGTGGGACTGGCTCATGATCTGCAGGTATCTGTCATTTATCTGAAAATGCCTGCATGAATTATTGTAATCAGCCTCCTTTAACAGTGCTTTGATTCAGCTATACAGTTTTATAGCTCGTTTTAAAAAAAAATACTTTCCTCACAGTTGCACACAGTGGTAACTCGTGCTCTTACTCTGTGTTTTATTCCTGTAGAAAGAGGAAGTGTGAGGAAGCCAGCAGGCCAAATATTATGAGCAGGCTGATGAGGAACGAATGCTCCATGCTCAACAGCATCCAAACTGGTCCAGCAAAGATAACTATTATGTCCAAAGTGAAAACATACAAGTCATACATGTCCACATCACTGCACCGAAGCTGATGAAATACTGTCACTGCACAGTTTGTATCAGTTCATGAAAAGTCTAATGTGTTTGTTTTTAGGGCAAAAAGAGGAGGAGAATCCAAGGTTCCACCTGCAGCACAGGTAAGAGAAGATTTCTGGGAATCACAGAGATTTTTTTCATGTGAAATAACAAGACAAAAATGGAATCTTACTGGATCAGCTCAAAGACTGTAAATTCTGTGCATTTCAACAGATGACAAACATATTTGTGAAATATTTTTGAGCCCTTACTGAGATTTGTTTAGCAGTTTGAATGACACTGAGCATTCAAATTAAAACGAGACACCTGCTCACTCAGACCTTCAGGTGAAGGTCAGGGTTACTACAGATGTTCAAAACACTGTAAATTTTACCACCATGATAAAACAGCTGTCCTCCAAAACAATACATCTGACATACAGAACCGCCTCATATCCTGAAGAACTGACCTTGCTGTGACTCTCACATCAAATGTCAGTTTATTCAATAATTCCATTGAATGTTGCTCACTGCAGGTTTAAGAATCAACATCTTGTCTTGAAGGTGTTTTTAAAAGTCTCAGAAGACTCACTGCACTTTTGTTCGTGTTGCAGCATCTGCATGTAAACCTGCACAGGAAGCTCAACAGGCCAAGTGTCAGTGTGTCTGCCTTGCCTCGAGCATATCAGGTCCTCCCTGCTTGTCATGCAAACTCCCCTGGATGCACATCATTGGCTTTCTATGCTGGACCCATTCAACCCCAGACAGAGGCAACCTTCTTTGGAGACACTGAAGAAGAGCTACAATCAGTGCTTGAACACCTTGATGCCCTCCTTCCGGCTACACAGCCTCGGGAGCCCTTCTTTCCTCACTCAGACCCCTGAACTGATTCCTCAAGGATCTGAGATTAGCCCTGCTGCTCCTGTGGATTCCCCTCCATCCACATTGCTGCCCTCTCCAGTTGCACCCATTGAACCCACAGCCATAGATGTACTGGCACTGCTGAGGGAAATTGATCCTTTCAATATTGCTACAGAGCCTCAGCAGCCCTCCTTTGTCCATACAGACCTCTGTACTGTACAACATTTATAATTAATTGAACTGAACTTTTTAAACTTATTTATTAACTTTAACTTTTTTATTCTTTTAACTGAATTTTTGCTTTGTGTGTTGTACAACTCATTTCATTTATAGTTGTTTATCAGAGACTTTTACTGATCCTATGAAGTGTCCCCACAAAAATTGTTTTGAAATTGCATTTTTTTTTAGCACTGCAAACCTTATTTTATTCTTTTGTTTTCTTTTCACACATATTCATCATGGATCACATATCTTCTCTCAGTGTCCACTAGGTGTCAGGGAAAAGCTAGATAAAAACCAGTAAACGCTTTTGGGCAATTCAGAACAGTCTCACTATTAGGTGTAGCCAAGCCCCAAATACCGACAAATAAACAAATGCTCTACAACAATGTTATCTAAAAGTTTTCCAGTCATTATCGTGATTTATTTGTGAATATTGAATGTAATACAGATATTTTTTTTCCATGTGAGCACTGTCAGATATGGAACAAGAAAGCATATCAGCAGGTATTTTGTAAGATGCAAACATTACAGATGTGCTTAAAAATCTTTATATGTTTTAGCACATCTCTCACAAACGTCTGTTCCAGTGCTTTTATAGTGAAGCTGTATTCATTCACACACTTATATGTATGTAAATGATAAAAAAAAAATAAATAGCAGTGACCTTGAAAATAAAAGGAACAAAGCTGTACTGTGATTCAGAATGAGTGAAAATAAAGAATCCTTTCCAAAGTGTTTCCAAAAAAGATGACAAACTGGAAGTGTGGGGTGAACTTAAAGGTGATTAAGAACAATATCCTTAAGAAAAGGTAAGTCTGGACTTTGAGAGTTTGCTTTTCTCATCAGCTGACAAAAAGAAGCCTCTTAGTCATTCTTTCATCCTCTGACAAACTGGATTACCACCCCTGATTACCTCCATACTTACTCGGTTACTGCTTTACAAACACCTTTGAGTTGATTGATACATTCTTTCCTACTGACTACTTTTACCGCCTCAAATTATTATTCAGAGAATTAAATTCGGCATTATTCACTCTCAGTCTGACTAAATCAGCTGGTTATGGATGAATGAGCCCCAAATGAGTCAGGTTATTCTTTCCACACTAAAAGAAGAGATAAATGCTCCCTCCTCAATATACTGTCGGAAAGCCATTTAGACACTGCTCATTCAGGCACCCCAAGTGTATGACTTACATAGTAAGAGTGTGTGTGTGTGTGTGTGTGTGTGTGTGTGTGTGTGTGTGAGAGAGAGTGTGTGAGTGAGACAGAAAGCAATTATTTCAGCTCATGTACCCACAGCTTAATGGAATAACTTGCCAAATGAAAGCAGATTACGCATGTGAATCCATGTGACATCAGTTTGCGAATTCAATTTGAGGTGTGTTACAGTGTGTGATAATTGCATTTTCTCTTTTCTTTTAAATTACATTTGACTGTGATTTCATAAACAGCAAGAGCGATAACAGGACTATTTGCTCATGCGTCATTTAAGGCTTGCCGAACCTCATTTATGTAGATTTCAGGAGTTCCGAACAAGAAATTAAAAGTCACATATTTGTTGAACTTAACACACAACAGCTTCTGATAAACTTTACATCTGATCACTTAGACACAGGAAAACGTAAAATGGACCACAGAACTGATCAGTTTACATCTACAGGAAATGCTGGTTGAATCCGTACAGTTGTGAAAAAGAAAGTACCCAAATTACATGATTTAGCAGCTTGTAGCACCACCTCTGGCAGCAACAACTTTGAGCAATACTTTTCTTTATGAATTTATCAGTCTTTCATATTGTGGTGTTTTCGTCCACTCTTTTTTACAGCGTTGCTTCAGTTTACTGCGGTTTGTGGACACTCGTTTATGCACAGCTCTCTTAAGGCATTTCAATCAGATTGAGGGCTGGACTTTGAATCTTCAGCCATTCTGTTGTAGATTTGCTGCTGTGCTTGGGATCATTGCCCTGCTGCATGACCCAGTTTAGGACAAACATTAGCTGTCGAACAGATTGCCTCACATTTGACTCTAGAACACTTTGGTATACAGAGGAGTTCATGGTTGACACAGTGACTGCAAGGTGCTCAGGTCCTGCAAAACGATCCCAAATAATCACAGTTTATATGAGCTGTTCATGCTGATATGCTGTGTTTGGTTTTCAGGAGTTAGGCTCGGCCCCTTAGCTTAGTGAAAGGAACTCTTAATGTTTAAGCATACCAAGACATATATACAGAGATATATACAGTGAATGTATGTATGTATGTGTATGTATATATATATATATATATATATATATATATATATATACATACATACATACATACATACATATATATACACACACACGCACACACAAGGTTTATGGAAAAATCCTGTTTGCACTTTATTTGCACCGGCTCTGTATGAGGAAAGGATGGACTGGTTCACTTGAGGGCTGAGTTATGTCATTATGTTGCAAAGATAAAAACAGAGCAGCTTCTTGTCAGCTGCCTGCTGAGCATTTTGTCAGATTTTTCCTGTTTGGGGAGAAATATGGCTATGCAAAACCCTGAGGGGGGCCCTTACACCGAGACACTCTTTATGACCCCATTCATAGCTGGTGTGTTCGAGCACACATTTTATAGATACCATTCACCCCACTACTGCTGGTGATTTATTTTTCCATAAAGTGATATGAATATAATGAGTTTATAGAACAGGTTGCTTTAGGACAGAGGCTCACTGCTGACACTGATGGAGGAGATTGTTTGAGTGAGGCAGTTGCATTAAATCAGGTTTTACTGCTGTTAACCATTTGAAAATGATGGATTTGCACGACACGACAAACCTTAAGATGAAGTTTGATGGGATTTTTTTATGGAATGAAAGGCTTCAGTGATATGTGAACTTATTCAGAGAACCAAAAGACTTGTGCTTGTGAAATATGGCCTATGATGGTGCATGCTTCTGCTTTTATTTTAAAACTATGTCCAAAATTGGAAATTATTCAAAGTACCTAATTTTATTGTTTTGTGGGTGTTTCTGATTTTATTTCTGAGTCACTCTGTTGCTTGACTTTAAACATTGGCTCTAATGGAAACTAATATATCATGACAAGCATACAGATTTGTGTAATTTGACTAGAATTTAAGAATAGTGGGAAATATATTTGAAGAATTGTCAAAAATTTGTTTCAGGCAACAACCTCTCTTGGATAGAAAAATGAATTGCAGTTCCTCTAATGGCCACTTGAGTCTGGCTCAAGGTCTGAAAAATGATGCCAGTGGGGGAAGAGGCTTAAACTTGCATTCTATTTGACAGCCACCAGATGGCAATAGCCTTGTTTGCAAAATGACTTCCGGTTCTATTGAAGCCTATGGAAAAGCAACTTTGTGACATGAGCTCTGGAAACATTTTCCTGCTGAGTTTATGGGCTCAATCATTCATTTTGGGTCATAAATGAAAAAAAAAATATAAATCTTGGTCATATTCTGTTTAAAAATGGAGGTATCTGTGGTATGAAACTATGCACTCATCAGCTAACAACTTACACAATCATAAGTCATTAGTTGATGAGTATGTGGTTTCACAGTCAGACCTGCGCCTGCTCTTGTTTCTCCTTCTTTGTTTCTGTTTTTTAACCAAAATGTTCATCCTGAGGCTTCAAAACCGGACTTCAGAAACCAATGTGTGACATAACAATATTTACGTCTACCTGTTATACTGTCTACATTCCCAAATTGAGTCCATCCCCAAAGACTCACACATCTATAAAGCCCAGACTCCCCTGTTGTAACATCTATATGAGTGTTATTACATTTGGATTTTGCTGAGACTTGAATTTAGGGGCCTGGTCACTTTGACTGATGGGTATTTCAGCAACTGTGGCTGCTTGCTGTTTGCTTATTGGTGCCTTTATAATTACTGTAAAGGGGATTTACAGTAATCAGTGGGGCCTTCAGCTTATCTATTTGTTGAGTGGAAATCTAGTATCTTTGTATCTAGTATCTTCTTGCTCTGTTACCACCAGCTAACTGCTAGCTAGCAACAGCTGATAATTTAGCACTCCATCCCTACTTCAAGTATGCCCACTTCTGACTGGCCAAAAAGCAACGAGGCTTCAAAATGCTGAATCCCAAAATCAGCTGGAGAGATCACAGCAGCTAAATCCATCTTTTATTTACCGTCTTTGGTTTTGTTCTGTTTTATTCTATAGGTTCCATCCTTGCCCACATGCAAAGCACTTTGTAATGCTGGTTTTGATAGGCACTATGCAAATGAACTTCACTCTCGTTATCACTGTCATTCCTAACAACATCAAGAAGCATCACACAAAAGGTTGCCGGACTCTGAGAGGGTGAGACGGAGAGAAATAGAGAAGTTGTATCCAGTAGCATGTTATGTCACAGCCGGACAACCTCTGAATGACAAAATAAGAAGACATGTGTGAGTAGACATGAGTGAAAAGGAGTGTGTCTGATTGTCAAGTGGGAGAAGCAAATCCTTTTGTATTCTCCAGCACTACAGCATTGCATCAGGGGTGTCTGAAGAAAGGAGAGGGAAGCAAAACAGTGAGAAATGGGCACACTGGTGATATAAAAAAAAGACTGGAAGAAAAAGAATGAGTGACTGTAGTGGTTGAAGCATACCGCTGACAGGGCGTGGTCACTTAAAGACAGAGGGAGATAAAGAAGAAGATGAATCTAAAGGAAAGGGGGTGGAAAGGGGAAATGAGATAAATAGGGAGACAGAGCGAGTTGGCTTGACACTGTGATAAATAGGTGAATGAAGAGAGAGTGGACGCCACGTGAGAATTCATAAAAGTAATGAAAAATGAAGAGGGGAAATAAAAGCATGAGAGAATTGGAGGGGGGGGGTTCGATGAGAAGGAGTGATGTGTGGAAGAAAGAAAGGAGGGGATGCAAGGAAGAGCGAAGGAGGAAGGGGGAGTGTGTGTGTATGTGTGTGTGTGTGGGGGGGTAAAGGATGAGCTCATTGCAGTCACTGGGCTGATGGCACGAGGAGGGGAGGGAGGGAGGGGGACGGATGCAGGAGGGGAGGGGTTCCATGCTTGTCTGCGAATCGATAGCCAGCGTCTGAGTACCGCACACACACACACACACACACACAAAACTGCAGACAGCTCTACCGGCTAAGCCAGCGTCTGCCTACCACTGTTTTTTCAGCATCCCTGCTGCATCCAGAAACAGCTGGCGGCATCCTCAGCCTTTAGATCTCTTTTTCCTTTTGTCACTAAACTCTAGCATATGTAAGACAAGAAGTAGTGCAAAAAGCCGGCTGCTTCTCACGTTTGCTACTTCTCCCTCGACCTCCCTCCACCCTCTCATTCTCTCTCTCTCTCATTCTCTCTCTCTCTCTAGCTCACACACATCCCCATCACATCCACACCCACACCCAAGGATACCTCCTTGCTTTCCTCTGCTGTTTCTGTCACGCCAGTCCTCTTTCTCTCTGTATTTAAACCTTTTCACCTATATATATTCTGTATATTTGTATATATTTTTTTGGTTATTTCCTTTGTGGAAGAGATGCTTGCCTGACCTCTTTTCTTTCCATCCAAACACTTCTGTGGATTCTCTTCTTTTTAATCGATCCCTGCTCTGCCACTTTGTTGCTACCTGTGGAGGTTCTCTGGTTCTTCTTCAGCCAGCCATCTCACAGAGTACAGCCCCGCAGAGAGGTGCCATGCTGGGATTGGACGTGTGTGAGTTTGGGGGTCAGGTGCTGGAGCTGCTGTGGCTAACTATGTGCTACAGAGGTGAGGTGATGAAGAAGAGTGCGTGCTGTGTGTGTGTGTGTGTGTGTGTGTGTGTCTTTTTGTGTGCATGAATTAATATAACTTCAGTGACTGAAGTTATTTTTCTGCTCATCATTTATGTATTTTATGAAATTTTTGCTGAAATAAATATAAAATATTACCTTTGTGTATGTGTGGCATGTGTGTTTAAAGGTTGTTCCTGTGTCTGTGTGTGTGTGTGTGTGCGTGTGTGTGTGCAATTTGTCTCCATCCTGCCGGGTGTGGACATTTTTATGTCTGACATGAAGCGCTGCCAACACAAGCCAAAGGTGGCAGATCAATAGCTATTGATCACAACCTACAGTATCCTCTGTGTGTGTGTGTCTTTGTGTGTGGCTTGTGTGTGCAAGTGCATGCCTTTTTGTGCAGTTGCATGTGTACTGCCAATTTTTGTAATTTTTAGAATTTTGTTACAGTGTATCTGTTCATTCATGAAAACAGTAGACAGTAAAGACAAATGTGTGTGCATCAGTGTGTGGCTGTGTGTGCATATAGATGATGATGCAGGAATCATCACTAATGTCCAGGATTACTTTGAACAGCATCTGTTGTATTTGCAAAAGTATATTAAATGTAATAAAACTGTGTGTGTGTGTGTGTGTGTTTGTGTGTTTGTGTGAGCATGCCTGTTATGCTGCAGTATTGTTGAACCCCAGTGCAGTACCAGATGGTGGTAATGCGCCGGGGTTTCCCCTCGCACAGGTGTGTGTATAAGAGTGTGTGTTTTGTGAGATCAAGAAAAAAGTAAAAGAGTGTGGTGGATATAAAAAAAAAAAAAGTGTGACATAAATTAAAGACAGACACAGAAACAGTGAAACTGAGGTCTCTTAAGTGGAGCTGTAATGTGCTTTAGAGCCAAGAAAAGCAAAGATAACCTATTTTATTAACTGTATGAATTTCAAATAGTAACTTGACATGATCACTCTGCTCCAGGTGTGCAGCAGTAGTGCAGCTTTTAGCCTGTTTCTCCTGCAGATTGAATACTTAGCACTTCACTTCCAGTGGTCTTAAAGTCCAGCAGTGTTTCATTTCTCAAACTGGAGACAGTTTCTCTCTTTAAATCTGCCTTTAAATAGGATTTTCAAAGTAAACTTGCTCCGGTGACAGCTTTAAAAAATGAGCTTTTGTGCTCACTCTAGTATTGTTGCATGCTTCCATACCTTCATTTGGGTGCATTCATTATTACGAACCATATCATAGCCAGTATCCTACTAGTATGACTGCTGAAACATGCCACATTTATTAGTTGCTTATACCAGAAACATGACTGTTGCAATCTTTGCATCATTTCTTGTCGCAAGAGAAACTCTGCACATGCTCTGCACACTTTTTTTCCCCTGTGGATATGACACATCGAATCTCATCATTTGGCTAGGACAGAATTTAGAAAAAAATGAAGAGATGTAGGAGAATTTGATAGGAACGTAGGAGGTGAGTGAGTTGGAAGATAAATGGCAAGACTAAAGAGCAAAATCATAAATCAAGGAGGAATATCAGTACAATTTTGGAGAAAGTGATAGAAAGAGAGTAAAGAAATATAAGATGACAGCAAAGAAGGAAGGTGGACATGGTTAGAAGATGAGAGTAGGTGAGGAAGAAAGTGGGAAAGAGGGGGATTTATTGTATGAGAAAAACATAGCCATAAACCAAAGAAAACAGTGGGATACCTTGAAATTGTCAGCAGCCAGGAAAGAAAAGAGAGCAGCTCAGGATATTTTACAAAGTGTGTGTGTGTGTGGCAGAAATAGAGAGAGAGCGTGGATGAGTGGGTGAGGCCCAAGTGGCTGAGCGCTTTTCATGAGCCGTCAATCAGCAAACAGTGTCTCACACAGTGAGCAGCAGGCCTCTCCAATCTCTCTGCATTTTATAACCCACACAATTCCCCTTCTTTTCCCACTCATATTGTCATTTTTTTTTTTTGGTGGGGGGTGGGGGGTGGGGCTGATGTTCCATATTTGCCTCTTTATTTCTTCATGTCTGCTCTTTTTTCATCCAAATATCCTTTATTCTCTCTTTAGATTAGTCACTGTAATGTCCACGCTTCCCTCCCTAATGCTTCTCATGACTTACCTCCTTCTGTTTGTACTTGCTCACTTTCACTACTCAGGTCTACATCCACATGCACGTCAGTTGTCAGATGAGAGTTCTGAGAAAGCCACTGTATCTGTTTCTTTCATTATCTCAACTCCATTTTTTTTGTCCCATTAGTGATAAATAAGGTTTTATGGTTGAATGGACACATACGAGAGCATTCGAGTCAGTCAGTTAGACAACCTGCTGTCTCATCAAGGCTAACAGAGCAGCCGTGGCCATATTACTGCACCCGTGTGTGTGTGTGTGTGTGTGTGTGTGTGTGTGTGTGTGTGTGTGTGTGTGTGTGTGTGTGTGTGTGTGTGTGTGTGTGTGTGTGTGTGTTTGTGTGTGTGTGTGTGCGTGTGCCAAACATTAACAAAAAAGGATGATGGTAGGAGAATGGTACTTGTCTGACTGTATTGTGCCAAGTGTAAAGTTTGGTGGTGTGGGGTTGTGTTTTGGGAGCTGGGCTCAGCCCCTTAGCTCCAGTGAAAGCATACCAAGACATTTTGGACAATTTCATGGTCCCAACTTTGTGAGAACAGTTTGGGGATGGTCCCTTCCTGTTCCAACATGACTGCACACCAGTGCACAAAGCAGGTCCATAAAGACATGGATGAGTGAGTCTGGTGTGTTTGGTGAGTTTGGAAGAACTTGACTGGCCTGCACAGAGTCCTGACCTCAACCTGACAGAAAACCTTTAGAATGAATTAGAGCGGAGACTGCGAACCAGGCCTTCTCATCCAACATCAGTGTCTGACCTCACAAATGTACTTCTGGAAGAATGAGCAAAAATTCCCATAAACACTCCTAAACCTTCCCAGAAGAGTTGAAGCTGTTATGGCTGCAAAGGATGGACCGACATCATATGAAACCCTATGGATTAAGAATGGGATTTCACTTAAGTTCATATGTGTGTGAAGGCAGACAAGCAAATACTTTTGGCAATATACTGTATATAGTCTGTGTGTGTGTGTGTGGGGGGGGGGGTTCTTTTTTACCCAATTTTGTTTTTTGGGGTGTTTTTTGCTGAACAGCCCCATGCTATTATGACCACAGCATGCAACTGCAGGATAGCATATTCACTTTATTTTTTGGCAAAGGCCAGCGCTGCTCTTTCTTGTTACTTTTATTTTACTTACTAAATTGAATGAGAATTGGATCACTGCCACACAAGGATACACTGTGCAATGTCAGACCAAATTGCATTAGATGAATTCCACATATATGCATAAGTTAATTTAGAAGGTATAGTATTATGAAATTTTCAGTTTCTCAGCTTCTTGTGGCCTGGCTTACATGGCAGTACAGGAATTTTCTTCAGTTATCAGCCGGTTATGTTTCATAATTGAGCTTCCTTACTGGCATTGTCCTGCTGGAACTCTGGATTTGAACAAAGTAAGCTGGTTTACTGCAAGTTTTTGATGACTGCAGATAATTTAGAAACCCCACATTATGATTTCAATCTATTTCAATTTAGTTTAGAAAAGTATCAACAGATTCTAAAGCACGCATGGTCTTCTTCATATAGCAGCATACATTTTTGTTTTTGGCACGACAGTGGAAGAGCATTTTCAGAGGTTAAAAGAGTTTGGTTTTTTTTTAAAAGTACTTTGTAAGCTACAGATGCAAAATTATAGCCAAAGCATATTGAAGGATGGCTGCGGTATCATTATGTTATTCAGAAGACAAACTGCCACTCATGGATGTGCTAATATGACCAGCAGCTGGTGTCATTTATTTGTCATCTCAGCTTTTCATCAGCAGGGAAAAATGGCAACAGAGATTACAGTGATTTGCTGGTTAGCATGATTAAGTGTTACGAGTGTCTCCAGTGTTGACAGGGTGTCTGCAGCACCCCTGTGAAATCTTAGAGGTAACAGATCAAGTGCAGTAATTTGTGGCAGGAGAGGCCACACTCTGCCAGCAGCTTCAGAGATGGAAGCACCCCCTGCTCTCATTGTCTCCTGAAATGCTACTCTTCGTTTACAGCCTTTTCCCTTCATTGTACAGCTGTTATTGGCTTTGCGGAGGCCTGAAAGCTTCCGTTTTATTTCCTGCTATATGTGTCTTTTTGTATATAAGTGTGTGCATGCATGTCCCAGAGGTCTCGTTATAGTATTAGAACAGAGCAGTGACAGAGCATCTCAAAGGACTATAAAAAAAAAAACAGCAAATCAACACTTAGGGCACACGCGCCTGCACACAGACTTACAGTGAACACAAACACAAAGAAGAAGTGTGTTTCTGACACAGTGAACAGTTATCTGGGTTAAGAGAAGAGGAGGCAGAAAGGAAGCAATTATGAAAACAGAAGCAGGAGGGTCGCGGAGGTGAAACTTTGATTACTCACAATGAAAGTCTCTTTTTCCATTTACAAGATAACGTTCCATTTGAGATATAGGATTTTAAATAAATATCAAAAGGGGTTTTTTTTAAAATCCTGATTTTCATCTCCGAGCCTTTGTCATGTAGATGAACAACCCACTTGTCCACAATCCACTTCAGGAAGCAGCTTGTTAGCATGGCTTACTGTAGCTAAAACGAAAAAAAGCCTTCAGACTTTGCATCAAGTTATATCTTGTTGATTTAATCCACACTGTGAGAAACGTACAGCTACTGGAAGTTATTGCTCCAAGAAATAGTCTGATACGTGACCTCCCTCAGAGGACATTTTTTGATTTTTTTTACAGGTCAAATAAATCAGATATTAGACGTTTAGACCCACTTGCTGGCTGATTTTGCTACTGATGGGCTGAGCCAGGATAGCTTTAGATAATGGTGACTGGGGGAATAATGGGACTAGAATCAAACAAAGGGCTTACATTTTTTATAAATACCATCAATGTCTGCTAAATTGTTAAATGTATTATCCAAATATAATGACTATATTGTAGATTTAGTCACATGGTAGACACGTGCCAACATGGAACAAGCGGAAGAACAACTTTAGTGTGTGCACTCATGGTTGTGCCTTGTGCCTTGTGCCTCCATTAGTGTACATTTCAGCTCTCATGTGAGCAGTCCTCTCTGTATCCTTCTTCCCCTGAAGCCCCCCCATCCTCCACCAAACAGATTGCTGTGTTGACTTTCACTAAACATGTTGGTTTTGCTGCAAATGCCAGCAGATGTGTCTTGTGATTCTACTTAAATACGCAAGCCTTTAATGCTTCCTTCAAACATTACTAAAATTTGAGATTTGGCTATTGTGTGTGGGGTTTTTCTTTTCAATCAAGCATTTTAAAAAGACATTTGTATTTAATTAAATAAAATAAATAAGTTGAATGATGACAGAGCTGTTTAAGTATTAGTTTGTGGTATTCAGACTGTAGCCAGAGGCACCTAGAAATTTGCATGAATAATAAATACCTACTCTGTGGGATAGCAATAAAGATCGTTTTAGGGGTGGCAAGTGTCCCTTGTTTCTGTGAAACACTCTCATGCATTCTCTTCATCCTCTTTAAACAAATAAAAAAATAAAAACATATATTATATTGACCCAAATCTATGATTTTAATCTTTTCTGCTACAACAGAAAGTGCTGTTTCTAACTTGCAGCATATTTTACAGTAAGTATGTACAGTGAAGCTGATGATCATTTGGAAGGCAACTGGGTTAATGAGGCAGTTTTATGAGCATCAAAGAAAATCCACCCGTTAATGTCACTTCACAGATGGGAGCTGAAACAGTTGGAGGACCACATGCACACTCTTGGATTCACACAATATGGAAAGTTTTTAGCTCTGCATGTTTAGATTTAATGAAGCTTCTGCATCACTTTTGGACAAAAACAAAGCTCTTTCCTACTTGTAGTTTTTCAGCTTTAGAAAACAGAAAACTCCAGCTTTTTAAATGACTGTAACATCAGGTGCTACATGCACAACGTGTAAAGAAAGCAATTTGATGTTGAATATTGATGTTGGTAATATTTGCATCTATAGCTTTTGCAGCAATGCCAGCATAAGTAGCCAGATTAACTGAGACAGATTTCAAATAACCTATGTCAAAATTTACCCTGTTCAAACAAAGGAGATATTTTGCTAATCTTGACAAGTTTCCATCACATACTATAACTTCAAAAGGAATCCATGTTAAAACACTCAGGCTGTTTCTCTGTGGACCAAATCCTACCTTTTAAAATAAATGGTAATTGATTCGGTTAGTGTGACAGGTCAGCAGTCTGGAGATCAAAGAGGAGCTCTCAGATGTCAGAGAGGAAACTGGTTTAAATAGCAGCTCAGGAACACGTTTACCCTGCAGTGTGTGTTAATCTGTGTGCACATACACACTCATGTGAGTGTGTACTGCAGGGTTTCATATGTAAATATAGCCAACTGAATCATTTATGAAGACGTGAACCATCCATATATGACATGGTTTAATGTGACCATGTGGGTGAGAGAGATTTTTCTGGCAATGTAAAATTATTTGCTTAGCTATTCTTTTGAGTTAAAATAGTCTTCACTCAGAAGGTTTGCTTAGTCTCACAGAATGATTATTTAAAAGGCGGCTATAACTGCTATCATATTTTTTGTGGAGGTTTGTGGGCTATTAAATTATCCATCCTCAGCTTGTTGTTTGGGATGGGTGGTTCAGTTAGCTGCTAGACTAGTTAGCAGGTTGCATCTGTGATGTAGACTATATGCCAGTGGCATTTGGTCAGAGCAAGTAAGGCAGGAAGTGCTTGTCCAGTGAACCTAAGAATAGACGTCAATTAAAACATATCAAAGTAAAAGCAATTTCTCTCCTTGCATCTCAAACAGCAGTCTGTCACAAACCTTTAAATTAATGCCATCTTGTGGCAGCAAGTAGCCATTGTCTCTGGAAGCAGGCTTAACTCTGCTTGACCCTGAGCCATTGGAATCTATCTGTGTCCTGTTAACAAAGCCCAGAGTTTGTCAAGCTGAGAGGCCAGCAGCTTTTTCTGATTGTGCATGTGCATCATGGATAAACTTGTGTTCTCTGATGGGAGACTAGTGTGCTAGACAAGCTGCTGCTGGATCTGCTGAAAGTAAAGTAAGTTAATAGTAAAAATTTAGATGATGACTATAGAAGTAATAATATATAAACCAATAAAAGACAGGCAGAACTTAATGGTATGTTTCAGTCTGTAAAAGTCACTGCATGCCACTGCTGTATCCTAATTAGTAACTAGCTCAGACTTCTTGGCAAGTCTGTTAATGAACCACACCAAGCCAAAGGCTGTTGTTTGCCAGATAACTGTATTAAAATCCTCCTAAAGGCACCAACACCACAAACACAGTTGAGAGGTCCAGTTCAGTGATTGACATTATCCTTTAATTAGACACGACACAACTACTGGCTGTAACGTGCAGTTTCAGTATCCACAAGTCAAAGATGCCATGCACTTTTCAATGCATATCTTCAGGCTTCAAGTGGCCATTTAAGGAAATGCAGTTTTGAGAACGCCATGTCTGTGTTGGTGGTGCAGGTTGTTGCTTGCCTAGTCTGTTGTACTTCACGGTGTATGAATATTTAATATAAAAGTCCAGGAAAAGCTCTTGACAGTTTTAGGGTAATTAATCAAAGAGGCTAAGAGGAGGATGGGAAGCAAGGAAACCTACTGACTGACTCCGTCAGTTACATAAAATGTACACCAGCTACCCTTGATTGTGATAAGTAAATTTTCTTACAATGAAAATATAGACTGTAATAAGTGAATTATTAGTGACACATTTAGATAAAATGTGAGGATGTACTTAAAATTACCTGTAGTTCTGTGCTGCAGCTGCTTCTTGCCTCATAACAAGCCCAGCCAGCTGTGGTCTATATGTAAAGTTTACGTTGCCCTCGCGCCACGTGTGGGTTGTCTCCAGATTCCTCCCACAGTCTAATATTCCTGTTAATGTAAACATGGTTGGTTTTTTCTTTTTCTTTTTGTCCATGTGTGCGTCAGGCCTGTGATTGACTGGCAGTCTGTCCACTCATTCAGTGTCAGCTGGGATTGCCTCCAGCCTCCTGTGACGCTGTAAAAAAGGATGAGGGGGTACAGCAAATGGATGGATTATTGCTTATCTGCTTTATTAAACAATGATGACTGACTACAGATGCAAAAACCATCAATGTGTCAGATCATTAGTTTTAGTGCTCCATAATTATTAACATTAGTGTGGTAACTGATGGTAGAGAATTAGCTGCTGGGAATGTGACAAAACTGTATCATAAAAACACAATAATCTGGCTTAATGTTGTTTTAAGAATAGATTATAACCCTTATAACATCTAGTTCTGCAATGATTTAAAAATGTGCATGGATGTGTGCAATAATTAAAGCTGATTATGGCTTTCTTGCTGTATATCTGGCCAGATAAAACAGATCCACCTTAAGGATGATGTCACTGAAAGGAGAGTTGAAAGTGTTGCCATGGTAATGGGTGAAGGCAGCCGTGTTTGGCCCTGACTGGGTGGGGTGCTACTGTAAGTAACAGACACACATAGAAAGAAGTGTGCACGGGTACCGCTCGGTTTGTGTGTATCTCTGTGTTTTGTGTGTAAATAAGTGTGTTTGTGTACTCCCCCGTATCATCCAATTACCTCTACACACAGCTCTGGGGTGATGTACACTGTGTCATCTCATTATGAACAGTAAAAACAGAACCAGTTATTACACAGGGCTGTTACTGTGCACTAAATATACATCTGTGGCACAGTTTGTGTGTTTTGTCTTCTCTTGTAATTGGGGTCTAGAGGTATTCATTGTGCATTTGTCTCTGTGACCGTGTAATGTATTTTTCTAAGAAATTATCTTTCTTGGTGTGTGTGTGTGTGTGTGTGCGTGTGTGTGTATGTGTGTGTGATGGACTTTAAGAGAACTTGCTGCAAACTTCAATGGTTAAAAAAAATAGAGAAAAGATTCCAGCATGCCCAAAATGACTGATGGGCTGTTACAGCAATGGAATACAAGCAGCATGGATGTAAAGTTTGTCCATTAATTTTAGTCATGCAGTCGTCAAGGATCTCTATTATCCTCAAGGGGCAATTTTTTGTCAGTAGAAATCACACAACTATCAGGCAAAATGCAATAAATAAGCAATATTCAAAAAAGTAACATTTAGGAACATTAAGAACATGAAATTTGCTTTTCAGTCTCTTTGTCATGCACGTTGGCATACTTCACACACAATTTACTCAACATTTTGTATGGCAATAACACACATTGTGATTTATCATCTTTTTCCAATTGTCCTCAAAGTTAATTTTTGTCAGTATCTGTTTCATCCTGTTATTTATTCATTTATTTTGCTGCAATGTGAGATAGGCAAACATACCAACACTGTCACTAAAACCTGCCTTAAATGTTGCCATAATACAGAAATTAACTGTGATAAATCATCAGAAATCACTGTTTATCTGTGGCTGTCTACACAGACAAAAGTTCACATTTAAGAGAAGTTCACATTTAATTATTACATTAGTGCTCAGCAACCTTCCTGTTCTACAGGAATATAACCAGAATGCAACCAGCTGGTAGCCAGGTGAGTCGAGTCCCCTCGAGTTGTACTTACTGACAAAAACTCATTCAGGCTGATGGGAACATGTTGGCGATCTGCATTTCTAAATTAGACAACAATAATTTGAAAACCTCTGACAATCTCTCTGAGAGTGATTGCAGTCAGTCCAAGCCAGACTGCAACTGTTTGCAGAAAGGTTGCCTCCTGTCAGGCGACCTCTACAATCACCTTGCAAAAGTGGTTGCAGAATATGAAAAAGATTCAATACAATCACCAAGCAGCCACAGATTTTTATTTTTATTTTTATTTTGTAGAGGTTGGAGAGGTTGCTGTCCTCTTGTTACTTGTGTGCCTGAGCCATTAGCTTGCTCTCTATTAGGAGGTAGCTTTGTCAAGCTAAGTGTGTCCAGTGTTTTTCAACGGGGCTGTTTTAGCATAAGTTTCCTAAGCTAATGTTATGGGGGTGCATAAGATGAGCCCTTCTGTTTGTAGTATTACTGGAGTATTTTATTTAATAAAATGTTGACATTTGGTGTGCCTGTATCAATTTTTTCCCCATCCTTAGTGACTAGAATCAGCCAAGATCAACTGGGCCTTCTTCAAGGTCCTAAGGAGGGTCATTCAGGGTCACACCTGAAATTTTGCTGCATACTGTCACTACCTTGAAGTCTCTTTTTGTTTTTTAGGTTAAGTGACCCCAAAAGAGAATGTAAGAACAGATTAAATAAATGCTAAATACGGTGGGTACCGAAAGTATTCAGACCCCTTTAAATTTTTCACTCTTTGTTTCATTGCAGCCATTAGCTAAAATCAAAAAAGTTCATTTTATTTCTCATTAATGTACACTCAGCACCCCATCTTGACAGAAAAAAAACAGAAATGTAGGAAATAGAAGGAACTGCCCAAGGAGCTCAGAGACAGAATTGTGGCAAGGCACAGATCTGGCCAATGTTACGAAAGAATTTCTGTAGCACTCAAAGTTCCTAAGAGCACAGCGGCCTCCATAATCCTGAAATGGAAGAAGTTTGGGACGACCAGAACTCTTCCTAGACCTGGTCGTCCAGCCAAACTGAGCAATGGTGGGAGAAGAGCCTTTGTGAGAGAGGTAAAGAAGAACCCAAAGATCACTGTGGCTGAGCTCCAGAGATGCAGCAGGGAGATGGGAGAAAGTTCCACAAAGTCAACTATCACTGCAGCCCTCCACCAGTCAGGGCTTTATGGCAGAGTGGCCCGACGGAAGCCTCTCCTCAGTGCAAGACATATGAAAGCCCGCATAGAGTTTGCCAAAAAACACATGAAGGACTCCCAGACTATGAGGAATAAGATTCTCTGCTCTGATGAGACAAAGATTGAACTTTTTGGTGTTAATTCTAAGCGGTATGTGTGGAGAAAACCAGGCCCTGCTCATCACCTGCCCAATACAATCCCAACAGTGAAACATGGTGGTGGCAGCATCATGCTATGGGGGTGTTTTTGAGCTGCAGGGACAGAACGACTGGTTGCAATTGAAGGAAAGATCAATGCGGCCAAGTACAGAGATATCCTGGAAGAAAACCCCTGCCAGAGTGCTCAGGACCTCAGACTGGGCCAAAGGTTCACCTTCCAACAAGACAATGACCCTGAGCACACAGCTAAAATAACAAAGGAGTGGCTTCAGAACAACTCTGTGACCATTCTTGACTGGCCCAGCCAGAGCCCTGACCTAAACCCAGTTGAGCATCTCTGCAGAGACCTGAAAATGGCTGTCCACCAACATTCACCATCCAACCTGAGGGAACTGGAGAGGATCTGCAAGGAAGAACGGCAGAGGATCCCCAAATCCAGGTGTGGAAAACTGAATTCCCAAGAAGACTCATGGCTGTACTAGCTCAAAAGGATGCTTCTACTCAATACTGAGCAAAAGGTCTGAATACTTATGACCATGTGATATTTCAGTTTTTCTTTTTTAATAAATTTGCAAACATTTCTACATTTCTGTTTTTTTCTGTCAAGATGGGGTGCTGAGTGTACATTAATGAGAAATAAAATGAACTTTTTTGATTTTAGCAAATGGCTGCAATGAAACAAAGAGTGAAACATTTAAAGGGGTCTGAATACTTTCCATACCCACTGTAAGTGCTGTCAACATGAAAACCACAAAGTTTGCAATAAAAATGTATGTGCTAGTGAGCTTTTCTACAGATGGCAACCACCTGAAGCTCAAAGTTCAGCTTATTATCAATTACAGTGCCAAGCTATTTACACTGCTGCACTTACTCCACACACATATCCTTTATTACCACAGGTGAAAAATTCACAGGATTCTTCTTCCTAAAGTCCACGAACATCTCCTCAGTTTTTGATACGTTAATGTCCAAGAACGACAACTTGGAGCACTCTGTGAAATCCCCCCACTACAGGGTAATCACAGCTCAGAGGAGACACAATGACTGTGTTGTCTGCAAACTTAAGAATATGGCAACAAAGAACACTGGATGAAACATCATTCATTTTTACAAGCTGTGACCTCCCAGTTAAAGAAAAGCCATCAGCCAACATGTGAAGTCAGGATCAATGATATGAATCCTCTCAGGTCTTCCTGCTAAGTTGTGGAAATGAATGCAATTAAAAGCTGAGGAAAAGTCAACAAAAAAAGTCATGCAAAAGTTTTTTGCACCCTCTAAATGTGCCACAACCATATTTATTGGAGTGCCCAATGCATCATCAACAGCCCTGCCTGACCTATAGGCAAACTGGAATGGATCCAGATTTGAGTGCACTAATTTCATTATAAGAAATCATGCCTGTAGTGACTTTTGAGCATTTGGTTTTGGCACAGGCACTGTGATGGACTCTTTCCAAAGATGATGAACCCCATGGAGGTGCAGTGACAAATAAAAAAAATAAAACAAAATATATCTGCTATTTGTTCAGCACATTTCCTAAGGATTTGGCCTCCAGTGCCAAAGGCTGTGACTTTTCCTGTCCTTCGTTCCACAGAAAAGTTACACAACCTGCAGACTGTTTTGCAGGGGAGCGACATGAAATCAGTTCATCAGCGATGATTCATCTGCATTAACAACAGTGAAAAACCTATAAGGGTGCACCACTGCAATGTGCTTAAACTAACATTAAACTAAACATGATTTGACAATTTTATCATATTCACTAACCTAAAGTTAATATATAAATATTTACGTAATCGGATTCCCCAGGTGCTCAGTGACCTCATGGGTCCTCCTAAAGTTCTGGGTTCAGTAATGTGCAATACACCAATTGGTAAATGAAAGGTGCCTCTTGGGAAATTGTCATTTGGGCAAACAGAATTCTCTATTTTGGATCTTAACATGGAACACTTTCCCTTCAGAATTTAAGCTGGAGCCTGATTGGGATTATTTGAAAATTAAACTGAAACAGTTTTAAAAATTAACCAGTCGTGCAGCCATGAATAAATGGCTGCTTTGTTATCATATTTCATTATACTGTAGTCTGTGCCCTGTGGCATTTTGTTGTGTTTGACTTTTGTGGTTTAATGTGTCTATTTATTATATAGATTGTGTATGTTATTGATTTCCTTGTTTTAAAGGCCCAGCTAGGGACAGGCATCACAAACTATGTAGCTTAGGCTATAAATGCTGTGGCGTGTTGGCTGGTTTATGTAAAATCCTTGTGCCTTTGTAAACATCCAGTTTGTAAAATGCTACAGTTCATTAGATGTTTTGTGCATCTCAGTGAATATGAGTCAATGTTGCACCTTTTTTTTCTTTCTTTTTGCATAAAACTGATGTGTTTTAATGACTGTGAACTGTGGAATTATCTTATCACATCCTTTGATTTATATAACTATTCTGGTCTGCAAGGATTCACTCTCTGGGGGTGCACATGAGATGGAGATGCTGAAATGAAATTTTGACTTGCAGAACACATTATCGAATGTCTGTAAATTTCAATATTGAATCAAAATCCCTGATGAAATCAAACCCCGGATGGCTGCATGTGGAGTAATATGTACCATATAGCTGGCACGAAGCAATCCCGCCCGTGCTGCCTGAGTTTTCAGTCACTGAAATATAACAGAAATATTTACTGCAGACGAGCATTGCAGACAGGGTTGTTTGCTTTCTCCTTATCCGCAATTAGATGACTGTCAGACAGACAGTTTTCATAACTGCATTTTTGGTTTCTTGATAGCGTACAGGCACCTGCCAAACATGAAGTATTTTGTAGGATGATAATTAGGAGTTGGGTACCTTTCACATTTGAGTCTATACCTGTACCAGTACC
Source organism: Pterophyllum scalare (assembly GCA_024447675.2). NCBI lineage: Eukaryota > Metazoa > Chordata > Actinopteri > Cichliformes > Cichlidae > Pterophyllum > Pterophyllum scalare. Next base: position 54,631 of record JAMQGT020012353.1, on the reverse strand, counting down.
TGGAATTCAGTACCAGTACACAGGTTTTGGGCACACTATCTCGCATATTGCGTTTACTGCAAATAGCACGCTGATAAGAAGTTTCAGTGCAGCCAGTGTGAAAATGTTCAGTTAAAATGTCAACCAACACAAGGAAAAAAGCCCCATTTCTCTGGCTACAACTTATCCAGCTCCCTGAAGAAGGTGTCATTGTCTCACTAGTTTCATCATCATCATCATTATCGTCATTATGTTGGTGACAGGTCCTTCAGTGAATTTGGCCTTCAGGATATCAAATACCCTTCAGCGTTTATATGTTGTATTTTATATTAGAGGAAACACGTTGTCTTTTACACTACAAATGTTGCATAAAGGGTTGTCCGTGTGGAGTTTGGAAAAGTGTAACAACAACTGAGATGGCTTTTGGCTCGGTGCTGCTGTCGTTGCCCTGTGACATCACATGTTCTCACTCTCGTTCTTCCTCTAACACAGATGTGCTCTGGTACCAGTGTTAGAATAGTTGTTGAACCTGAACACCGTGTTTCCTGTCTGAAAACTAGTTAGCAAGCAAGAAAAAAAAATGAAGCATTTCTAAGTAAATGGGGATAACTGTTAACTAATTAGCGATGCAAATTTGATCAAATGGATCAAACAGAATACTAAAAGAGTGGAATTAATAAGTAAAATTGTTTTTGCAATCTATAAGTCAAAATTTCAGGTCATTATCTCAAAATGTTGACTTACTAACACAAAATAACTCAAAATTAAGAAATTAATTTCAAATTTTAAGTTAAGTCAAAATTCTGAGAAAATTTGACTAATACAGATTTAGATTTTTCAGTGGCAGAAACTTGCGTAATAAATGGATGAAATACTCAGCTAGCAAATATATAGTAACTACTTTCTGCTACTTCTGCTAATGTAATACAATTGCAAGTAAACACAAGATTAGTCTGAGGGTTTAAAGAATAACAACATGTACTTTTAAAAAACATGCTTTTAGTGTTAATGGTTAAAATATCAAAGAGAGCACATGATAAAGATCATAATGAGTAAGTGGGGGTGGAAATGTGCATGAAATAAACACAGGTCCTAAAAAGCGCCTACACAGCTTTCAAACTGTAGGAAAGTGCATCCCTGTAACAATGTTCTTTCTTCTCCCTCAAAGGCCTGATTGCTGAAAAGAATGAGTTGCCCATTGAGGAGGAAGAGGATGCAGCGAAACCTCAACTACAATCCTCCAGCTCAGAAGTCCCTGCAAGAGATTCAAGAACTGGACAAAGATGATGAAAGTCTGGTGAAGTACAAGCAGACCCTGCTGGGGCCAGAAGCAATGATGGCAGGTTTGTGTGCATTTATTCTTTGCGTGTGGAGGAGGAAGAGTCGTGATCCCTGCTGGTGTCCAGTATCACTGCGGTTTTTAGACTTTAATACTGTCCACTTACAACAACTATTTTTCGATGCACAGTTCCTCATAAACCTGTGTGTGCGCACGCACGCACACACACACACACACACACACACACACACACACACACACACACACACACACACACACACACTACAACGGACCTGCTTGTCTCAGCATCTCTAATCCAGCGGCCAATGTATGGCAGCTGATATCAGTATAGCTCCGACTCCCCCACTGCTGTAACTCAGCACCGCCTCATCCGCAGCTTAGTGGCACTGAATTCAGTAAGAAGGGCTATAATGTGACATTAGAAAAGCGGAAAAGAGAGGAAACAGCTTTCTCGTCAAAGAGAAGCTGTAAATCTCCGTCTGCATGCTGAATTCTGAAAATAACTATGAATACTAGATCCAGACAACACCTTCATCCAGAGCCGAAATGGTAACTATGATATTTTACATTGCTTTATAGTAACACATGATGGATTTATTGTCGACATAACCACCAGCTGAAAATCAGTTACAATCCTCAGCTTAAAATTGCAGTTTGTCCCTTTGAGTACTGATTGAATAAGTGATATTTAATGTACCCAGCTAGTTTGTTTTCCCCTTCTTTATATGGAGCTCAGTCAATCGGAGAAAAAGAAAAAAAAACAGAACAAAGAAAAGCCAAGCAGACATTTGAATTCTGTAATAACGAACTGTTTCTCTTATTCAGACGTCAATGGTCCTAATGTCAAGGTGACCAGACTGACCTTGCTGTGCGATGATGCTCCTGAACTAATTACCATGGACCTGAGAGGTACAGAGTGCTCTTTCATCACTTCTTCACCAAGCTATTTTTTTCTAACCTTGGTGAGCTGTGGATACAATATGGTGTTGCTGTACAATTAAACTCTTAAATGTTTTGCCCTGAAGCAAGGAATCCCACCTCACTGTGCTCCATTTTATGTGCAGTGAGACTGCAGTGGGTGTGCCTGTGCTTGAGAGAGGGGAGAGCTAAATGTTTGCTTAGTGGACACACTCATGTTTTTCCCTGGGGCAAAAGCCACAAGTAGGGACAGAGAGTCTTATATTTTCATATTTAATTACAGTTTGTGCATGTGTTGAATGGTAATTGCAAGTGTATGTCCCTTTCTATAGGGGACAAAGTTGAGGAAAGGGTCGATCTGCATCCATATGTGTGTGTGTGCACATTCGCCAGTCTATAATGTGTGCCCTAGTATTTAACTGGATGCAGGATTTGCTTTGTATTTTGTTTTGTTTTTTCAACCTTGTGTGAGGATTTCCCTGCCTGTTACAATCACAGTCACTCATACATGCGTATTCGCACTGCTAATAAGAAAGGTCACCTGGTTGCTAGGCAATGCTGACTTTGTACTGTGCTGTTTCCACTGATACAAACACAGAATGATGAAAAACATCGAGGAGCGTTTGGTGTGTTTGTCTCAAAAAGTAAAAAGCTCTGCTGAACTGCATGGACCTTGAAGAGCATGCTGTATTTCAAGGTCTGAAGTTTTCAGATGGAAAATCAGATGAGTAATCTCTGGTTAAGGTGCTGTGGATTAAACAAAACACTGCATTAGAAACTGGCATTCAAGGGGCACAAAACTGATTATACATGACATCAGCTGTGGCTTTGCAGGAGCTGAGTGAAGCGTGGGACAATAACTGCGATGATGTCATAGTGAGTCATGAGTTTATTGCAGTGTGGGCTGTGGAAACCTTTATGACAACCTGCAGGTGTGGAGTTTAAAAGATGTACAAGGTTGTCAGGAAAACAGGGTTTCTTGCATTGTGGAAAATGTAGGACACAGTTCATAATCCCTATGCATTTTTTTCAACTTTATGAAAGTGCAGTATAAATATCTGGAAATATTTGGAAAACTTCTCCAATTCAAGTAAACACTATCCATGTTGGACTCTGGAAGTATAGTTTTTGTTCCTAAAAAGCACTTTGAGCTTTTGTGACTCCTGGATTATTATATGGTGAAAATTAAAGGTTTTAGAAGATTCTTGACTACATGTGTTATTTGTCTACAATGACGTTTTTGCTCCTCTTTCATTGCAAACAGACAGAAAAAAACCTTGATAATGGATAATGGAGGGAGGCTTTTCTATAGGCATTGTGCTCTAACTATAGACATGGAAGAAATCCTTCCAATTGCAAAACTCCATGACTTTTACATATTGTCTCCCTAAATCTTTTCATATGAGGAACAGGAAGGTGTGCATCTGTGTTTTTGAACTAAAGTGAAAAAAGAGAGACTGGTGAAAGCATGAATCAGACAGAGTAGATGCAGCATAATAATACTGTAAGTCATGCTGCTATCATGTTACAGTCAGATAGCTAAACCCACTTCAGTGGATGCATTAGAGAACCCAATTTGCACTCTAGGCCATGTGTGTGCATGAGAGAGTGAGTGATGTGTGTGTGTGTGTGTGTGTGTGTGTGTGTGTGTGTGTGTGTGTGTGTGTGTATTGATGTTACAGAGGCGGAGGAAAAAAAAATATGGGATAATATTGCACCATAGTACAGTTTACTGACCTGATGGTGTGAGGGGAGAAGAGAAAGCAGACACTCATTCTTACTGCATGCTTGACTGGTCATCCCATCAGAGACCTTTCACTTTTGGCAAGGTTGTTTGGGACCATGTCTTAACCTTAACTTCTGAAATCATAGCTGTCCCCTCATGCACTCAGTGTGTGAAATCTATATCAAACTTCGGAGTTGCTGTCACAACAACAGGAAAGCAGAAAGCAGCCAGCTCCTCAGAGCATTTGCTTTGTGGTCCCGTTACAGCTTGTAGTATATTATTCCACCCAAGCATTTGTGCCTGCTTGCTTAGCTCAGAGTGGCTCTTACATCTAACAGCTGACTCACATCTGCTGCCTGAACTAAATGTTTATGATATAAACCAATTATAAATGATCTTAAAGCCTTAAACCTGAAACCTCAGGTTATTCAATTTATTACAACTTTCTTTCTGTGGTTAAGACCATCATAAAGAAGAAAAACATTTTCAGGTCTAAGGTTTTTACACATCAGGACATATTTTTAAAAAATCTGGTCCCTGTCAGGTTTGAAAATGATTTAAATACAAGTGCAGATGAACAACGACACATGGCATATTACACCCTGACATTATCCAGTTTAACACAAACTAAGCAGCAATGCAGAAGCAGTGTGTGAAAACCCAAGTACATCACATGATTCAGTAGCTTGTAGCAGCATTAAATTCAAGTAAGTGTTTTCTGTATGATTTGATCAGTCTCTCACATTGCTGTAGAGGAGGTTTGGCCCACTCCTCTTTACAACATTGAGGGCATTCATTTATACACAGCTCTCTTAATGTCCCACCGCAACATTTTAGTCAGGTTGAGATATGGACTTTGGCTGGGCCATTGCAACACCTTTATTTTTTGCTTTTTCAGCCATTCTGTTGTAGACTTGTTGCTGCGTGGATCATTGCCTTTTTGCATCACATAATAGGGACAACTGTTTCCTGTCAGCCAGATGGCCTCACATTTGACTCCAGAACACTTTGGTATACAGAGGAGTTCGTGGTTGACTCTGTAACTGCAATGTGCCCAGGTCCTGTGCCTGCTAAACAAGCCCCTCCATCACTGCGTGTGTCAGTTGCTATGGGGTGTTTCTGCTGATATGCTGTGTTTGGTTTTCTCCTGTACATTATGGCCAAACATCTCCGCTTTGGTCTTATTTGTCCAAAGGACATTGTTCCAGAAGTCTGGTTTGTTCAGATGCAATTTTGCAAACCTAAGTGATGCCATGTTCTTTTTAATTCAATTCAATTCCATTTTATTTATATATCACCATATCACAACAAACAGTTGCCTCAAGGCACTTTATATTGTATGGTAAAGACCCTACAATAATACAGAGAAAACCTCAACAATCAAATGAGCAATGCTCATCGATGAGCAAGCCACAGAGCAAAACAGAAAAGAAAAAACCCTAACCAAACACAAGTCTAAAAAGGTAAATTTTTAGCTGTTTTTTTTTTTTTAAAGACACCACCGAATCCACAGCTGTCAAGCTATTGCATAGATATGATTCAAACCACTGCAGCGCAGTACCTTTAATAACTACAGCATGCTCCAATCTCTGTTATAAAATATCATGGTCGACATTTAGAGAGAATAGGCTTTCTCCTGGAAACCATTCCAAACAGTCCATACTTGGTCAGTCTTTTTCTTGTACTGTCGTGAATCTTAACATTTATCATGCTAACTGAGGTCTGTAGAGGCTGAGGTATAGTGCATGGGGTTTTTGTTTTTTTTTTGCAGTTCGCAGTTTGCATGTTCTGACCTTGGGGTGAATTGCCAGAAGGTCCACTCCTGGGAAGACTGTGGCATTGTCTTAACACACATCTGAATGCTCCAGATCTGCAAACAGCTAAAATCACTGCTTTCACAGAAGCTGCAACATTTGCTGATGATCAGCTGATCAGCTGCATTTGATTAACAGTACCTGGTTACCATTTAGTCTCTTAATTCTATTGGAAGCGGTAAAGGTGGACTTTCATGAAGTCCTATGAAAAATCTTTTTTACGTGACTGTAAATAGCTTACAGTGCCACTGACAAGGTATTCATCCCCTTCATGATTTCTTAATTTTTTTGGATATATGGCACATTTAAATGTTTCAGATTATTATACAAATTTTAATATTAGACAAAGATAACAAGAGTAAATTTAAAATGCAATTTTTTTTACTAAGATGCTTTAATTGATTAAGGGAAATAAGCTATCCAAACCTACCTGACCCCATGTGAAAAGGTAAAACTTGGAACATTGACTAACCTTCCCAGGAGTATTACATGATATGTATTTTATAGAAGTCTGGTGTCCAAGCCACTTTTGTCTTTTCTTATTCTTTTCAATTTTATATTTCAACCGCATGTTTACTATATTGACAACCATGTAGCAAGGTCTAACTTACAAGTCTAATACACTGTGTGCGACATAATGTATTCTGTGTGGCCACGCCACACAAAGCAATATCATTGACTTTGACATTCAGCACTTTGGTGTCCTAAATGCAAGCACCAGCTTTGTTAAACTTTCATGTTCCTGGGGTTGTTTTGCTGAGCATGCATGTTCCTGCACATTTATTCACTCACACACTTGACACCAAGGAGCCTCTGCAACATTTATTATATTCTGTGTGTGTTATGTCAGTGATATGTAATGACTTCAAGGGTATATTTTTTACGTGTAATGCATATAATAAAGTGGGCTGAGAGTGAATAGAAAACAAGATAATTAATTCAAAAGAACTGGATGCTAGCCTGAATTTTTCTCAGCTGTTTGAGCATCAGAGGATGAAACAGAGGTGAAAGAGGTTGAGTGTCTAATGTCCCTTCAATGCCTGAACTGAATGAGGATTATCTGGCTGAGCTTTAGTACTAAAAAAATAAAGGTGATTAGTTTTTCTATGATTTTAGGTGCAATAACTGAAACTGCAGGGATGAAAGGTCTTAACAACTTCACAGTTAATATGAACTCAGATTTCATATCTGACTTCTGCATTTGAAACTGTTGACTGCTGTTGGAAGAAATACCATATCTATATGTATAAGCGCGGTACTTTCAGCTTCTCCCTTATTTCCCAAAGATTTTACACCCTTCCTGACACAACCCTCCCATTTATCCAGGTGTGAGGCTGGCACTAGGAGGGCACTAGCTTGTGAACTTTTGAGGCTGGATTTGTGGCCACAAATTTACCTGAGAAAAAAAAATGCTAAGGGAAAGATACAATTCTAAACAGGAATTATGTTGGATTTCAGGCCCCTGCTGTCATTAGTTTGCTAAAAATAAATAAATACTTTAAGGGATGAAGGTAAGGGTATTTTTAGATATTTTTTTAGCACTGTTTTTTTTCTGAAATCCTATCTCACCTAGTAAATGAAAGCCACTGGGTGATGTGTAGTGTGTGTGTTTCATATTTAAACTTTAATGCCTGTGGAACCATTCACCTGATTTGGACTTTTTTTCAAAGAATATTATGTGCCTTGTGTATGAGAAGCTATAAATATAAATCAAACATTAATCCCCTACCTACAAAACTGTGTTTTCTGCTGGCCTCCTGCTGTCAGACATCCAAATATTTTAGGGATTTTAAGAATCCGTCATTCTGTATTAACTTGAGTTACACCCCTGTGACACCACGTTCCCGGAGCCATAGTAACAGATATTTGCCCTAAAAGGTTTGAAGGACATAGCTCAAGTGGTATTCTAGATAATGCAGTTTTAAAATGATGTTAGAAAAATGAATTTTGCATAATTCCTGCTAAGCAGTGCGTCTTTCCCCTGGATTTATTTTCAGGTAAATCTGAGATGCTCAGGTGGAAGGCATCGGATGAACTGACCCATTCAGAATTATGACTGCTGCTAACGATATTCTAACACTGGACAGAGGATTTCTTGTGTAGGCAATATTAAGGGATAGGAGTATCATCAGTCAACTCTGGCGCTGACTGACATGTTTTAACAAACACTGGATGGATGTTCATGAAATGTGCTACACAATTATCCCAGTGTGACCTTTTTAATCTCTAATGCTGTACCTCTGACATTTCTCTTGCTGCTGTGCCACTGCACCTCACATCTGCACAGCTGTTAGCTACTAATGACTACTTTGTATAAAGGTGGGGGAGTTTAATCTGCACTAATCCATCATATTTAATATATACTGTGAAAACCTACTCACACCCAGTGTGTCAGTGTGCTACAAGTAACTTCAGCTATTAGATAAATGTAGTGAAATAAAAAAAGTGCAAGACTTCTCTGTCGAAGGAAACTTATGTGGTATCACTGCAATATCCTTTTGTTATTATTATTATTATTATTATTAGTAGTAGTAGTAGTAGTAGTAGTAGTAGTAGTAGTAATAGTAGTAGTAGTAGTAGTAGTAATATAAAAGACTAACCAATCCCTTATCAATAGATGTAATTAATCCTGCTACAGAATATTTAAAGAATGACACATTTGCAATTTTGTGGCATAAAAAATAACAAACATGGGGCATTTATGGTAACTTTTTTTTCTGCTGACTTATTGTCCAATATTTTTCACCTTTTCTTGCCATCAGTGCAATATTTTACAGGTGTGAGCTTTAGCTGGAAAGCGCTGCATTCATTGGATGGATTTGCCTGTGTGTGTTTGTGCATAACTGCATGCATACATGCTGGTGTTCATACCTACTTGCATGTTTATGTGCGAGAGAGAAGGGGGAGAACAAGTAGGCAGCTCTCCACATTGACCTATTTTCTCAGTCAGACGCTCCCAAGGGTGGCCAGCATCTTTTCTCTTCTCTCCATCTCCTGAGATGAGAGAAAGGAGAAAAGATGCATAGGAAGGTATGATGGAGGGTGGGTGAGAGAGGATTTACATGCTGCAGTTCAGAGAGGGAGATCAGTCCAAAGAAGTGAGACAGAAATAGAGATGGAGACGTGATGGAGAAGCTATCGAGGTGAATGGCATGTTTGATTTAATCTGATGATTTTATCCCGTGGCAGCAAGAAGATCCCAAACCGCGAGGGGAAATGCTGATTGTCAAAATTAAGACATAACTCTGAGCACAGCTTTTGTTGTTTGTTTGTTTTTTTGGGGGGGGGGGTAGGCTAAATGTACCTCATGTATGCAGATTTTTAGGATGTCTCACTTTCTTTGCCAGTCTGCTTTGCTTCTTCTTCGCATCATATCACTGCTGTCTATTTTTTTTATTCGTTCCATTCTTCTATCTCTCCTTCATCTCCTCCTCCTTTTGCTTCCTCTTTTGTTTCTCTCGGTCCATTAGGAAGCACTCAGGACTGATGGTTTGGTTTAAATTGACATATAAAGTGATTAGGCAGTGGATGCATTTCTGATTGCCCTGTGCTTTTTCAGTGGCCCAGGATGCTTCCCCCGGTACCCCCACCCTGCAGTATGAACTCAGTCAACCACACCACACTAATGATACTTTTATTGAACAAAGAAGCCATACTGGTTTTACCCAGTAACAATAAATAACCAGTATGAAAGAGTTCCTTTAAGTATTTTTTTAATACCTTCCAATTTAGCCGAAAACATGAGGAGGCAGTGCTTTGAATGCACTGGCATCACACTTTAAACAATTATATCATGTACTGATCATATTTTGATGGATTCATCCAGCTGCCCTGTAAGTGCGCTTCATTTCTGAATACATGCGAAGCAGCGAGAGTTTGACCAAACGAGTCATTTTCTATGTGGAGCAAGTGATGTCAGTACATGTCCTGTTGCCCATTAGGGATGTTTTACTGTTTTTTTGTTGTTAATTGCACAGGTGACCTGAGCGCTCTGAAGGAGAAGAGCTTCTCCTTACAGGAGGGAGCGAAATACAGACTAAAGATACACTTCAAGGTGAGTTGGAAAGATACAGTCATAGAGGTATATTAAGGATGGAGAGCTTAGTGTGTATTATAACATTGATGGGTTACTGTGTGTATGTGTGTGTGGACGGAATGACAACAAACAGATGGGCAGGTATCTACTGGAAGTGATTAAGAGGTGGAAAGAGAGACAGTGCTGAGTAAGCCACCACGTGCTATAAAATCAAACCACAAAATCAAAGCAGACCATTATGATTTTTAATGGGCTTTTTCAGCACTGCTTAATTTTATAGTGCTTGTAAGGATTCAAGTTGGAGATGAGACCCTTTAAATGTTGTGGAAATAAGGCTCGGTGGCAGTTTTCAAGTTATCTACCCCACGGATCTGCAGTAAATGTCAGTTTACACCAAAAGACAAGATGTTTTTATATTGTTTATCAATGAATCACTGGGAAAGTCTGCTGCTGCTGTGCACTGTCCACCTTGACTGTATCGTGGTGGTGAATGAGGTCACCTAGGTGTAGTATTTTAGGGGACAGTCAAGTTTGTAATCCACTGACACACTAAGGATCTAAGGAAGTATTTAGGCTAGAATTTCTCTTTGAAGATTTATCTGTTTCATCCTTATTCATTTTCTTTTTCTGCTGAGCCCTTTCCTTAGCTTTCTTTTTTTTATTTCTTTTATTTTATGATCTATTTTCTCTTCTAACTGCATTAGCAAACTCGTGCTGAACATTTCTTCTTTGGGGAAGCCCATAATATTTTACCCAGACATGTATGACGCTGACAGCTCCATCTCCATATTTTTCATATAAACCTCATCTGGAAACATGAAATCCACCTCTTCATTGGGGTTTTCTTTGTCAGACTTGTTTTCCCATGTTCACAAATGTTTTATCTATCTGATGTGCTAATCTCTACTGCAGCGGGTTCAAATAACAATACAGATTGTGGCAGCAGCTTGCTGCAAACTTTCTATTACAAACATAGAATTGTTTATAGAGACATGGTATCTGTCTGCCATGGTCATGAAATACAGTCAAAACATTTTGTGAGAAAGATAACTTGTACAGCTGAGTTTACCCTGTACTGAAAGATTGTTTGGAGGCAGAATCATGTAGCACACCGTAGGAAACAGTTCCACAATTCTCTCTGTGGTTCATTCAAGGAAGCTGCATGCACCACCAAAATATTATCTGGTCTGCTCTAACATAGGTGCTGTCACACAGGCTTTGTGCTAGGGAGCCAGCAGATCAAGCTCAGGGCTGTGGTGTGTGTGTGTGTGTGTGTGTTATATAATATTTGTTGTTCTTGCTGAAAGGTCTTGATAACATTTGGAAGTTTTGGAATGATGGACTGCAATCAAAGCTGCAAATGGACATAAAGACGTAACATTCTATTTTATTTGAATGCCCAAAATTCCTCCCAGTTCACTTTTGATATTAAGAAGCACAGCAGGTTTTTAAAAAGGGGAGAATCACTAATAGCAGTCATTCAATCGCTCTTTCTTCTGCCTGCTTATTATTTTTCCTGTAATCATTCAAGTGCTCCTCTGCCCAGCCTCCAGGCTTTATCCTCATCTTCCCAGCATCATCCTTTCCTGCCTTTCTTCTGCTTCGCTTCACTATCTCTTCTTTTTCACTTCATGGCCTGCCATCAATTTCTCACACCTCTGATCTTTCGGTTCTTTTCTCTGTTACAAATAAACCTCTTAACACTCATGTGAACTCAGAGCAGCTTTTTCCCTCTCTTTTCTCCCCCAGCCTGAGCTGTCACGTCCACAATAAAGAGATCCACACCTGGGGCGATGAAAATTCAGGCATAAAGGAAGCCCTCAGAGGAAAACTTCATTAATTATTTGCCACAAAAAAAATAAGAAAAGGCCAGAAATCCAAGCTCCACTGTAGTTTAGCTACATTTAGGAACTGCACTTGACTCAGTAGTGATAGTAGTTCATCCATCCCTATCACCTAGATCTTTATTGAAAAGCAAAGATCGTAAGGCTGGAAAGTAGGTCAGTGTGTGCCTGTGTGTGAGTGTGGGGAATTAGGCTGAAGGCAGGACCCAGGAGACCTGGCCCTAAAGGATAAGGAAGAGGTGGGTAGAATAGCCAAACAGCTCAGAGAACGAGAAACTCAGCTGTGCTGTAAGGACACCAGCTGGCCAAAGATCATCACTGCAATCTGCTTAACCCTGGCGTTACAGTCACACTAGCTTTACTTCATCGTTTGAATGTTTAAGGTCCCACAGACCTCACATCTGTATATGAAAAAATAATAGTAGTCACAGAATGTCACCCTTTTATTCATTGAAATATTAATAGTAGTGTTTTAGTAATAATGGTAGTAGTATATTTTTTTCATTGTAATATTGTAGTTATGTTTAGAGCTGCTTGTTTCTCACATTAGACGATCAGGAATAAATTAGAGGACATAGTATCACAAATCTTAAATATGTACATTTGTTTAAGCATCTGGTATTTTTTTAATTACTTAATTTTCCTTTTGTATATAAAAATGTTTCCATTGACTTAGCAAAGATATGGTTTGGTCTCTGTGGAATTTGTTGATGTGGGTTCACTCCACCCTTGTCTCCAAAGACATTTAGACATCATGTGAATTAGACACGCCAGATTTCCTTTTGCTCAGAGCCTGTTGAGACAGTGTGAACTGATTTTGTTTGCAGCTGGCAGAAAAGACTTGGGGGTGGGGGTGGGAGGTCATGAATTAATGAAGATGTTTGAAACTGTGTGTGTCTGCAGGTGAACAGAGAAATTGTTTCTGGCCTGAAATACCGTCAAGTGACCTACAGAAAAGGAGTAAGAAGTAAGTTCAGTTTAGACATTTCACCTTAACCTTTTAATCCAAGTCACATTGCCACAGGTTATAAGATTATACAAGAACAAAACTACTACAGGGAAATGGCTGAAATAAACCAAAATCGAGCTGCTAGTACATTTTAAAGGGGGGCAGTGGCCATGCATGAGAGCTGACCAGTACCAGCTCTGTTTGAATTGCTTGTAAAGAAGAAAAAAAAGAAAGTGTCTTAACATCCTGTCAATTGTTACTGCCACCATATGCAAAACTATTACAGCATTTAAGTTTACAAGCAGCGAGAGAGGTGGTTTTACTCTACTGCACAGCTAAATTGTTAGACTGAAAGAATAGTTTTGTTAAAGACTTTGTAGCTATGCATGCTCAGTTTGTGTCTCTCCTCAGTGAACAAGGTGGTGTACATGGTGGGAAGTTACGGCCCACGTGCAGAGGAGCAGGAATTTCTATGTCCGATTGATGAGGCACCTAAAGGCGTGATGACTCGTGGCCAGTATCAGATCAAGTCCTGCTTCACTGACGATGACAAGAATGTCTACTCATCCTGGGAGTGGATCCTCAACATCAGCAAGGACTGGAATTAACAGATTGGGAGAGTGTCTGTGTGTGTGTGAGAGAGAGATTATTCTGCTCTCTCTCCTTCTTTCACACCTATTCTTCATCCCCTCTCGTCTTTCTCATCTTCTTCCGCGTCCTGTGAAAGCCACCTTGCAGTGGCCAGGACAAGAAGTTCCCTACTTCTCCTCTTTCTCCTTCTTCTCTTCCACCTTTTCCCTCCTCGTCTGTTTAATGCACTACACACAGGCCTGCAGAAACCCATGAGTGACTGTGACTTTTAGAAAAGAGAATGTTCTCTTTCTTTGCTATTGTCCAGAGTTAACCGTATGCTGAATTTTCCCTTTCCAGTTACTTTCAGTTCCTTCCATCTTTTCTTCCTCATGGTGTTGTGAAAGGGTAATAAAGTAAGGAAAGGGTGTTTAATCTGTTCAAGGTACAAATTAAATAAAATGCAAACATGGCAAAATCATATTTACAGCTGAAGCGATACAAACTGCAGATGCTGCTGTTGCAGTAAGATCTATTTTGTTTTGTTTTTTTATTGCATCATTATAGAGTTAACTGAGAAAAGATGTCCTGAGTAGCGTGCAGCACACGCTAGAACAGGTTTTCCATAGAGAAGTGAGGAAATATATGTTGTAGGAGGGATCCTGGCTCCCACATCAGAGCATTTGTTGCTTTAAAAAGTACAGGGAGAGACAAAAGTGCAGATGAGAGGGACAGGTGCATGCTGGTGATGTAAAAACAGGAAGTTGCTTATTGTTGTTTGGCACTTTCACAAATGCAGTGAACTCCTGCAGCAGGGACAGGTCATTAATTAATAAATTAAGCACCAGGTTACCTGAAAAATTCACAATTAGGGCCACCTACGCTTCAGGAATACATTTATCTCTGTTTGAGAAGCAACTGCAGAAATATAAGCAACTCAGAACCAGTTTTGAGTTTTTGTCCATTTCTAAGTAACGGCGTGGTTGGTGTCTGCGTATCACTGGGTGGGAGAGACTAGGTGTGCTTATAACATGTGGGTTCTAACGCTATCAAATCCACCAATCAGGGATCAGATCACTGTTTACCCAGTCCATCACTGATTTCACACTGTGAGCTTTAAGGCTGATAGACTTTGAGGTAATAACGAGTTTTTCTGACCAACACTATTTTGTTTGGTATTTATACTATTAAAGATAAAATTAGAGATTTTAGATTAGATTAAATACCATTTCTGTTTTGTTTTTTTAATCAAGGTCTTTTATTTATTTTACAAAAACAAAACAGTAAAACATGGGACCATTAAATACTACCCCCTCCAAAACAACAAACACATCTAAAATTGCATAAAAGTAAACAGAGTTCCTATACATTCATTGAGTACTTGGGGAGAGGGAAAAAAGAGAGAAAATGGCAATGAAAGCAATAGCCATACAAGAGTTAGATAAATGAATTAAAATATTAAGACAGTTGGGAATATTTATTGGTAAAATTGTTACGTTGTTAATTTGCTGGCTGTCATGTGTTCTACAAGCAGAATAAATGGCTGCCTGGTGGTGTTGAACTGCTTAGTGTCCCTTTCAATTGTGTATGTGATGCATGACATCCTTAATCCATTGACCAAAGTTCGGGGGAGGGGGGTCCTTTCATTTGAACAGGATAAGTCTCCTGGCTAAGAGCAGAAGGTGATCATGTTCATGTGGCACTTAGAGAGGGAGACATTGTTTTCCCACTGATGGGGCAAAAATGTGATGTTTCTTGCCACTAGCGCTGCATGGGAGGGGTCAGTGAGATATATACTGTGAGATAAAGACCCTACAGTATTAAAGAGAAAACCCCCAAAATCAGATTGGCTCCTATGAACAAGCACTTGGCGATAGTGGAAAGGAAAAACTCCCTTTTAACAGGTAGAAATCTCTGGCAGAACCAGGCTCAGGGAGGCGCTGCTATGTGCCTCTGCCATTTGGGGGTTAGGGGATAGTCCAGTTGTGAAAGAAAGAGCACCACATGTTTAACATCACCTTTAAATGTCTGTAATAATCTTGCAGAGATGTAATTTGGCGCCATTTGTCGTAAACAAATGTGGGTACTTTGTATCAAAGTTTAAGAACTCTAGGTCAGAAACTCAGTGATTTGCAGGTACTGAAGCAAAAAGTCTTACAACCATACCTGCTTCCCCCAAAACAGTAAATGAAATTCTGCCGCTGAACTCTGAACTGAACGTCAGCATCATAGGCTTGTTTAAAAACCCACAGGGCATTATTTGAATTGAGAGACTTTGACAGCTCTGGGATTAGGATGAAAGAAAAGAGGATACACTTTGACACTGTATTTGCAGTCTTTCTTAGCTTTCTTAGGTGCAGCATATCAGTTTATTTTGTATCACATGGTATAATTAAGGAAAAAGATTCCACAATGTTCATCTGTCACATTTTCTCCTATGGTGAAAACATTTGAGATTTTTTTCAATTGTTGTTTTTAATGTTTCCTGTTTTTGATCACAGTAACTTTCCACTATTCTCTCTTCCCTGCATAATGATACATCATCTCTCCTATAAGCAGGTTACACTCTGACTAAAATGACCAACCTTTTTATCTTTGTTTTTCATAAATATGCTGTGCTTTAACATTTCTGTTTGCTTTCAAAGCAAACAGTTCTCTCAAAACTTTGTGGAGCTTTTTTTTTGAAGAAGCAGACCAATGAACGACTGGAACTGAACTGTGTATATTGTAGAAAGAGATGCATGTAAGTCCTTAAGGATTTGATACTCTTAATAAAAAAAAAAATGAAAAAAAATCCTAAATTAACCCTTTCTAAACCTCTCTCTTATACCAAGGACATAAGATGTGAATAAAATTCAGCTTTCAAGCTAGAAGATAAGAGCAGTATACCAAGGGAAAAACTGGTGTCCCTTAAAAAATACATACTATCATTATTGTGTGAAGTCTTTGGACATGATATTTTCATTGTAGCTGAACATATTGAACTCTGAAATACCATTTGAGTGACTCATCGTGGTCTAAGACTAACTGTAAATGTTGGCTTGTTGGGTGTTGCATGGTTTAGCAAGATTCTCTTTCTTTTCTAAAGATTTAAAGATGTGATGATAAAAAGAAGAAAAAAAGTAGAGATGTGATATCCAGGTGTCAGTGCTGGCCGTATACTGCATATACAGTATTCACAGAAGCCATTTGCAAGGCATGGATGGCAGGGAAAAAAAAAAGAAAAAAAAGAGCTGTCTGGATCTCATGCCCCAGTCTGTAACAATCAAGTGCTGCATCTTTAAATATTGGTGTCAAATCTAGTATCCTGTATCTTTTAATAAAGGTGATTCAAACAAGAGTCAGGTGTCTCATTTGTCCTAACTCACGACTAACACACTCAGTACCTCGCTCAGATGCAACTGTGCATTTTCTGTATCTGACTTTCTTTTTCCTGTGACTGTAAAGGAGTCAATGCAGTCCTGTAAGTACATCCCATGATATAAGAGCTTGTAGAATCACCTTTAGCAGCAATAACTTGAAGTAATCATTTTCTGTATGACCTCATCAGTCTCTCACATTGTTGTGGAGGAATTTTGGCGCACTCTGCTTTACAATGCTGCTTCAGTTCATTGGAGTTTGCGGGCCTTTGTATATGCACAACTCTCTTAATATCCCACCACAGCATTTCAATTTCCTTTTTCATTCATTCTGTTGCAGATTTGCTGCTGATCATTGTCCTGTTGCATGGCCCATGGTCCAAGCTTTAGCTGTCAGACAGATGGCCTCACGTTTGACCCTAGAATACTTCGGCATATAGAGGAGTTTATAGTCCACTCAGTGACTGTAAGGTGCCCAGGTCCTGCGCCTGCAAAACAAGCCTAAATAATCACCCCTCCACCACCGTGCTGATAGTTGACATGAGGCATTTGTGCTGATATGCTATGTTTCGTTTTCTCCAGACATATCAAGGTGCATTATGACCAAACATCTGCATTTTGGTCTTGTCTGTCTAAAGGACATTGTTCTAAAAGTCTCGTGGTTTGTTCAGATGCAACTTTGTAAACCTAAGCTGTGCTGGCATGCTCTTTTTAGAGAGAACAGGCTTTCTTTTGGCAACCCTTCCAAGGAAGCCATACTTGTTCAGTCTTTTTCTAACTGCACTGTCATGAAATTTCACATTTAACATGCTAACTGAGGCCTACAGAGTCTGAGATGTAGCTCTCGGGTTTTTCCATTTCTCTGAGCATTGCACAGTCTGACCTTGGGGTGAATTTGCTGGAACAGCCACACCTGAGAAGATTGTGGCCTTGTGTTAACACACACCTGAACACTCCAGACCAGCCAAAGCTGCTGATTTTATAGAGGTTCTCACACTTGCTGGTGATCAGCTAATCAAGTGCATTTGATTAGCAGCACCTGGCTGCTACTTACCCTCTTAATTCCTGCAGAGACCGATGAAAACTCTTTTCCACATGACTGTAATCGGATTGGGAAATTAGAATGAAATTGCCTTTTTTGTGGAGATTTATTACATTGCATTGATTTGCATAAGATTACATGAACAACTACTCTAGTTTAAAACACACGGCAAAGTGTAAAGAAAAAAAATGAAGCATAAGAAAATAGGCCTGACACCATTTTTAATATATATAAAGGGAACCATAGGACCACCAGAAAAGTACAGAGCATCAACACTGCTACATATTTTTTCTTCTTCTTTGAAAAACTGAGGTGCAAAATAGCACAATGTGCTTCCTTACAAACCCCCCAGGTCTTCAGTTTTCTGCTTCTTTCCTTACTATCAGTTTACAGGAGTGCTTCTTGATTTTCTTTGGGCAAAATGACAAGCAGTAGTCTTGATGAAAAAAGCGGTGGAATCCACATTATTTACACATGTGGGATGGCCCCACTTGTCTTCTTATTCACTCATGAAGCGGCTGTCAGTGTTTATGTGCTAATCAGTCAGTCGCGGCAGTAGTGGTGTTGTTGCTGCTGAGTGCCTGCTTCAGCAGGGCTCGCTGGGCGGAGGCAGGCAGGTAGAGGAAGGAGTAGACCAGTGCCAGCAGCAGCAGAGCCAGCAGCAAAAGGAGGCCCCAGTCTGACGTAAATATAGGCTCATCACAGCGAGCCTGCAAAAATGATTTATTAGGCATGTTGGAGAGACGGTTTAAAGCGCTCACAACAGTCTCATAAAGTAATCTTACGGAAATAAATGTAAGGTCAGAAAAATCACACCTCTCAGTTGCATCTATTAATGCCAAAATACAGATTTTGTTATTGTTTGAATAAATTGATAATGCATATAAGCTGTATTCTTCACACTTTATTCGAATGATATGAAATATACTGTAAGGAGACAGCCCGAATTGTCACATCTGTGGAAAATAAAAACCAACAAAAAAAACAGACCACACCAGTTTGAGAAAAAACCTGTCAAACTGCTGATGCTATTCCAGGCAAACAGTTTTGCACCAAACTCAAACTGGTGCAGAGAAGATCAAAAGAGTGCAAATGATAAATCCAAAACGGAGGAAGCTGGTTTGGAAAACAGTGAATCAGGTAAATCCAGAGCAAGACGGAATCCTCGGATGTCTTTGCTGCTTGTCTCCTGTGGTGTCTGCTACCCCGTCCTCTTTCATCTGACTGAAATATTTGTGTAGTGCCACGTGCATCTTTGTGTGAGCATGTGTGCCTTCTTATCAGACTGCACGATTTGCTATGAAATGTTACGAAACAAAGGGCAGAAAAACAGCATCACAGCAGCATGACTGAATCCAATTCTGAAGCATTTGACTCAATACACACAGACAATTGAAGTGCCAATTATATAATAAGTCTTCATCCTCTTAGCTCAAAAACACATTATTGCCTGGATGCATTGAGGGATTACTCTCTGGAAGATTCTGTGCTTTATTCAATCAATGTGTTTCAGCACGTGATGTTCCAAAGAGTCTTCACTTAGTATATTAGTTTTGGACCTAAGAGGAGGTCACAGCGTGACACGGAATTAGTGTGGAGAAACGATTTGTTTTGGAACAGACGTTCCCGAAGAAGTGTTATAGAAAATTCAGCCGGCATTTTGATATTATTTTTATTCACCCTGTCTCTAAATCTGAGCCAGCTGTCTCTGCCCCCCACGTGTCCTTGTTTTCTGATGCTCTCTGATACCCCTGAACGTGTTGGGCAGACTTAAGCAAAACACATAAACAAAAACATGGCATTTCATTACCTCAGCTACCACATGCTCACAATACTGGATTGTCACATGGACCCGTCAGATTAAAGTGATGAGGTGAAGTTAAGGTGAGGGATTATGAACATCACAATAACTGCTGAGTGACCTGAAATGGAAACACAGGAAAGAAATAATAAAATGCAACAAATGCAATAAATGTAATGACAAGCTGTTTGATGTCAATACACCAAAAATATGAGCCAATTTTAACCACCCAATTAATGGAAACACTGTTTACAGATTCTGGCTGTATTCCCTGGAGATTATTATTTGGAATTAATCACAATGTTACATCCTGGTTTTGAGCACTATAGAAAACATACAAAGACACAAACAAATGAAATCATCCTTGATTTTTACCTGAGTCCTTGGCCTGTGCCAAGTTTGCAAAGTGCTGGTGCAGGCTACAAGATAGGGACTATTTCCAAGCCCATGGTGCTGCAATGGGCACTCAAGCAACAAGGTGACTGCAAAAAGCCTTCCCTGCAGCACACGTGCATGATGTCTTCAGTACCTCCACAGGAACCTGGGTGGCATGAAGGATAATCTGTAATCCAAAGTACACACATGATGTTCCTTCTGAAAAAATAATCAATCTAATCTAATCTGATCCAAACATACACATTTTTGAACCAAGTTAGGCTTAATTGCTTAAAAATACATACTAGATAACTTAATGTACTTTAATATTAATTTGTCTCACTGTTGATGAACCTTCCTATCTAAAACACCTGCACTGTGTGGGGCTCCTCATTTTTCCTCATTGACCAATGACACCTAATCCTTGCTGTCACTCCACCAGGGACCGTATTTGAAACTATGTGTAAATAGAGTAAACTCAGTTCTTTCTTCTGCCCAACTTAACGCTTAGAATAAGCAAACGAGTTCAGGAACACGCTTCCAGCCTTCTGGAATTTAATCTGTTTATAAGGTTACAATGTTGTGTCAAAATCCCAAAGGAGAATATGAATGGGATTTTTTTTTTTTTTACTTCCTCACCGTTGACTACTGCAGGATTTATAAAGGTTAGCAGTCATAAAAGTAGTAGTCTGGGATCTAAATAATATTTCTTGGACAGACTGAACAGCCCTTTTCTCCCCGGGCCCCGTTACACACAGGTGATGGCGCTATACACCTTTTGGGTTACTGTCTGAAACCAAAATAGGCACGAGGAAGAGAAGGCGCATGCGCAGTCCGTTATGTTTATATCTGTTGAAAAAAATATATATCACACATACATTTTGGGACCTTATTAAAGGTAAGTTTTCCGCTTATATTACCTGTCTAATACGGGGCTATTTTATTCTGAAAACCTCCTTTATTGTCAAAAGCAAATTAGTTATCTAATACTTTTAGCAAACCAGTTGTTAGCAAACTAGCTAACTAGTAGTAGGTACATCATTTGCTGCCACCAACACAAGCAGGGACTACAGCCTGCGACCAGCGGCCTGTTCTCACTGTCCTTTAGATGTTTTGAGGCGGTGCGGTTGAGACCTTTTTCATTCTGAAACTTCATTCATATACATGCACACACAAACAGAGTCTTTCACATTAAAATCACTCTTTAACTCTTGACAAACTGTTTGGTTGATATTTGATAACAGTAAATACCCTTAATATCACTCTTTTAGACTAAAATCTGATGGCTTTTCATAAAAGGGCCCAAAATACGGGTGGGGGTATCCTATCCCGGCTGTCATAGGGGGAGAGGCAGGGTCCACCCTGTACCGTTCGCCAGCCTGTCGCAGGGCTAACACAGAGAGACAGACAACACTCACATTCACACCTATGGGCAGTTTAACCTGGACTGTGGAAGGATGCTGTAGAAAACCCACATTCTTGACCCGGGTCTAAATTGACTCAGACCACACTGTAAAGGCATAGAATATGAACAGGGTTTAATGAGATGACATGAGTTAGAAAATAATAAAAATACACTTTTGTTTTGGCTGTTTTTGTTTATAATTTGCTTTAGTTTCAGAGCCTCTTTACTCAGAATGAACTCTTCTACTAGCTGTGCCTTAAACTACAGGTGTTAACAAGATAGACACCCCAGGCCAGACTGATTGTATTGCTAGATGGAGCTTTTTTTGTGTGCACAAAACAATGGCACCATACTCCACATAAACCCTCAGTGAAATATCATGACAGCTGCCTTGTCCCTCCAGGTGTACAACACTTGTGTCAGTTAATCGCTGCACATGATGAGCACAGAGCCTGCTTGCTTGGAGAGCCTGCATGTACTGTATCACAGTGATGACTACATTGTGGTGGACAAACACTGGGACATCCGCATCGACAGTAAGATGTGGTACGAGAAGAACACTGTGCAGGCACAGCTTCGGCACCGCTTCCCTCAGCTAGCAGACCCACGCACCTACTATGGATTTCGGTCAGAATTCCTGTAATTCCTCTGTTTTTATTGATCATCCTTGATAGCAGCGGTAGTCGATTATTTTCCTTGTCTTTCAGCAGGTTCTGTCATCAGTTGGATTTCTCCACAAGTGGGGCTCTTTGTGTCGCCCTTAATAAGGCTGCTGCTGGTCGGGCTTACCGCTGCTTCAAGGACCGCACCGTGACCAAATTCTACCTCGCTCTGGTATGGAGCACAAACACAGTGAAACACATGCACAGTGCAAATTTATTACCATACAACTGTGTGTCTCTCACACTTTAATGAATGCAATGGATTTTGTAATTTGTTGTTATAATCCCTAAATCCATGGCTCAAAGGAACCTGAGATGCCACAGTGCTGCTGCAGTTCAACAAACTTTGAATAATGTGACATAATTACTAACAAAGCTCAAACAGAAATAAGGGAGAGGGCAACCCTGACGAAAACAAACAAAGAAGGAAGCAGGCCATGAACCAGCCATGTAGTGTGCTAAATGAATACAACCAAACTCAACTAATAATAAATCAAAACTGAAAAAGCACCTGAGGAATACTGCCGGTGCTGCTGTAGTTGAGGTAGAGCAGAGCGAGAGAGCTCAGCTGCTCTGCCTTCGCTGGACTTCTGATCACAGCCAGTCAGCACTAGGGATGAATGAGAGGAAAAAGAGCAGGTTAATAAGGATATGAGAAAAAAAGAAAACAACAACTGGATCATCGATGTGAAGGCGCACTAAGACACGTGTAATGTGTGTCAGTAAAAACACATTTTTTGCTTCCCAGATACGTGGATGGGTCGAAGGAGAGACACAAACTGTGACCTTTTCCATTGGCAAGAACTCCACGGAGGGAAAAACACATATGATGTGTGTTGAGGGAACAGAAGGTACATATACTTGGCTTGGTTTTAGTGTTGTGAGTGCAAACAGTAATGCCACATCATTTGTAAAATTCTGAAGACATTAACATTTATTCTATCTTGGTTTTTTGTTAGTTTTTTGTTTTGTTTTGTTTTTTTTGCTTGTTTGTTTCTCCATATATATGCTATAAATAGTGTTGGGGGAAAAAAATCAATTTCCAACAATTCTTTGAAATATTTTTTTTTGTTGTTCTTTCCTGTCCTTCTCTGGTCTCTGGTCAGGTTGTGAGAACCCCAAACCTTCCCAAACTGAGCTGACAGTGTTAGAACATGGGTTGTATGACGGAGACCCTGTTACCAAAGTGCTGCTGCAGCCACTCACTGGTAATTGCATTCGTGTTTCAAAGTAAAATGAAGAATTTGTTCTTGCACAGGAAAGCCTAACTTTAATGTAAAGATAGCCATGGCCCTTTTTTTTATCATTTAGAAAAAAAAGAAAACATAATTTCCTGAAAAGTCAGCTTCCCTTTGCTGGTCATCACCGCTCCATTTTCCCCTGTCCCTCAGGTCGAACCCACCAGTTAAGAGTCCACTGCAGCGCTATAGGCCACCCCATTGTCGGGGACTTTACCTACAGCTCAGGAACAGACAACACCCCGTACCGCATGATGCTGCACGCGCACCTCCTCCATATTCCCCTTGAACCTCAGCCCCTGCTCGTCACTGCCGGAGATCCTTTTGTTCCTACCGTAGATCCCAAGTGGCTCCCACAGCGCTCATTACAGACACTGACAGCCACTGTGGAGGCCTTGCTAGAGTACAGGGTGAAGGAAGACAGGAAGATTGAAAAGGAAGAGCAAGAGAGAGTGAGAAAAGAGGAGGAAGAGAGGAGGAAACGAAGCAAGGAACACAGGACTGAGGAGGAGAGTGAGGAGCAGAGGAGACAATGCCAGGAGTGGCTGAGTGAATGGGCGGGAGATTGATGTGTTTATCTGTCTTCTCATGCATGTTGAGCATGCATTTTATTTGAGCTCCCACCTGTATTACATTTCAGTTGCATATTAGAAGGTGGATTAGCTCCTTTAAGACCTCACAAACAAATTAAAATCATGAAAAGGCATGTGTGGGGATAGTTCATGCTGCACTGCTAATTGCACTACTGGAATGTCCAAACTATAATCACTGCAAGTTGCGAAACAAGTGCCTTGCTCAAGGTCAAGTTAATAAGTCAGGTTTTTTTTTTTTTTTGTTGAATGGTGCCAAGATTATAAGAAATTAGCCTCTGTTCTGAACTTGAAAAAGCTGGTGTTAGTGTTTCCCAGGAAAATAGTTTTTAAACTTGTGTGTGGTCATTTATGATGCGAAGTACTGACATGCATGAATTTCTACATGAAAACACATCTGTCTTTGCTGCCTAACATAATGTATCTATTAAAATGATTCAGTATCCTGCGCAGCCATTTAACAGTTTTACAGCTTTATGTCTATTTTAGTTCAGTACAATTACTCTCACCGGCCACTTTGTTAGGTACACCTGTTCAGCTGCTCCTTAATGCAAATATCTAATCAGCCAGTCATATGGCGGCAACTCGTTGAATTTAGGCATGTAGGCATGGTCAAGATGACCTGGTGAAGTTCAAACTGAGCATCAGAATGGGGAAGGAAGGTGATTTAAGTAACTGAGCGTGGCATGGTTGTTGGTGCCAGATGGACTCATCTGAGTATTTCAGAAACTGAAAATTACAGAGAAGGGTCCAAAAAAGAAAATATCCAGTAAGCAGCAGTTCCCTGGTCAAAAATGCCTTGCTAATGCCAGGGATCAGAGATGTAATGGTGTGGGTGGGATGTATTTTCTTGGCACACTGAGCCCCTTAGTACAAACTGAGCGTCATTTAAACACCTTAGCCTACTGATGGCTGCTTCCAGCAGGATATTGGACCATGTCACAAAGCTCAGATCCTCTCACTGTACCCAAATGGCCTCCATAGTTACCACATTTCAATCCAACAGAGCACCTTTGGGATGTGGTAGAACAAAAGATTCACATTATGGATGCGCAGCTGACAGATGCTGTCACGTCAATATGAATCAAAACCTCTGAGGACTGTTTCCAGCACCTTGTTGAAGCTATGCCACGAAGTATAAAGGCGGCTTTGGAAGCATTTAGGGGTCCAATCTAGTACCTGCAAGGTGTGACTAACAAAGTGGCCAGTGAGTGTACAAAGTGCATCTGTCAGCTGTTTTAATAAAAGCATGAAAAATTACTTCAAATTTTCCTCCAAAACTCCTTTAAAAGAACATTTCTATAGAGGTTTCTGGGGCTTTTATAATACCATCAAATACCCAAAACAGTATCTTAATTTTTAATTGGGTCGTATGGTTAAAATTTTGGAATTAACTGTTTATGACCTGGATAAAAACACAGCGTTTGACTATGACAGTAAAATAAATTTAAAGATACTTGGCTTTCTGTTATGATTTTCTTTTTCACTTGATGTTTGGATCCCACCAATTAAATACACAAATGAATAGTTTAACAATAGATGAAACTTTATTTACAATAAAAACTTAAATAAATCAATAACACCTCTGATTGAAATGTTAATGTACAAGCTGCCACCGGGTGGCAGAATTTGCCCTCTTCATAGATGTCAACAGTGAAGCTGAACATGTGACATCCGTGAGATAAAAACACATCTGGAGGATTGAAATATGCAGGTGAATAATCATAATATGCCTGAATGTTTCTGCTGAGGTCAGTAATATATGTTTATGTGAATGCTGGGAGACCACAGTGTGAGAACAGGAGCTTACTGGGTTTGAAGCAGCAACAGCAGGAGGAGCAGTGACCGTTGCCCCGACAGGTCATATGTCACATCCTCAAGAATGGAAGCCAGCTCTTCCCACTCCATCCCCTCCACAGTATGCTCAAATTCTTGCCTGCTGTCCATGTCAGTGACAGAGGGGGGTTTATGTGGTGTTTGTCTCTGAACTCATCCAGAAGAATGACAAACTGTCTGGGATCCCATTCATAAGAGGTTTTGATCCTCTTGGAATCGGACTGACATCTTATAGCGCGGGGAACGAAGTGTACTTACCAGTTTAGATCAGTTAGTTTTTGTTGCTTATTGTTCTTTTATAAAGGCTAAATCCTACCTTTCCTCTGGTTTCTGTTGGTTAAATACCTCAAACACATAATGATGCTTAGTAAATTAAATCTTACAACAAATGTAATCTAAAGCAAAAGTTGCTGAAATAGATTTTGACTCAAATTATGAAATACAAAAAGCCTGCTTTATTTCACCTGTGGCATTGGGACTCCATTCTTTGCCAACTGGAATATAAAAGTGATTTGACCAGTACAGCAAGGAAATTAGACTCAATTTGTACACTATGGAGGGCCAGGAGAGTCCTGTGCAACAAAATAAAATATGCCTTGGTTTAATAATGAATTGTGCAATAATATATGCATTAGTAAATTCCTTTACAAATGAGTATTTATTTAGACAAAGTAATTCAGTATTTGATGATTAAATGGACAAGAGTAATAAATATTTCTAAAACCTACTATTAATCTATAATAAATACTTTAAGGCTTTTCTTTAAATCCATTTAAACTCAAAATTAAAAATTTGTACAAGAACAAATCATTTGACTTTCTGATGCAATTTTTTCACTTGATGTTTTGCTGCATCTGAAAATTTAAACTTTTTACCCTCGATGATTAAATGTCCTCCACAGAAAAACACACGATTTGCATATTAATAGATAAAAATTTTATTAATTCACAAAAGGTTTATCCAGTGGTTATCAAAGAGAGCAACGTTTGCATGTTTACATCTGGAAGTGTAAAAACAATAAGAGCCCAAAGAAATCAGTAACACTGCTGACTGAAATGTTAGATGTACAAACTGACACAATTACAATCAATAAGAAAAACGTGTTGTCTCTCTGACAGGGCAACAAAGAAGATATGTGGCACACTATGGTTTACATTCATACAGTGCTCCATTAGGGACACTAGTGGGAACAAAGTCTTTTCAATAGCAAGTGCAAACCTTCAGAGGTGGAAGAAGTACCTTTGAGTACCAATCAAAAGTAGTACAATAAATAACAGCATTCTTCAGTGCAAAACAACACAAGCACAGATATCATTGCAAACCTTCAGTAGTCAGTAAATGTGCTTTAAACCAGCTCATGAACATTAAAATAAAGGTTTTCAAAGCAAACCGCTTCAAATGTCTCCTGTAGCTCAGTAGCAGGATATGAAAAGCAACCATCCCACCCATTTTAAATCACAGTTACCATTCTGTACACCTGCATTTCCACAGCATCCAGCTACACGACCTCAGCGAGAACTAACATTTAACAGTTTACGTGAAAGTAAGGAGGCAGAATGGGACCGACAACAGACAGAAATGTTCGGATCAGCAACAACATTAAAACCACTTGGGTAACACTGTGTCCCAGGAGCCCTGGGGATGTGCTGTGGTGTCTGCCACTGGGATGTTGGCAGCAGATCCTTTGGGAGCTGGGAGCTGTGGAGTGGGCTCTCAGTGGATCAGGTATGGTCTGGTGCATTCCATGGAGTCTTGATTGGATTTTGATCTTGGAAGTTTGAAGGTTGGGTCAACACCTTCAGTTATTTGTCATGTTGCTCAAGCTGCTCATGAGCAGGGGTGTGACTATCCTGCATGATACTGCTGTAGTCGGGGGGCTGTTACTATGAGGGGGTGTGCTCGGTCTGCAAATGTTTGGGTAGGTGATACATGACAGGGTAACATCCACATAAAACCCAGGGCCCAAGGTTTCCCAGCACAACACTGCTGAGACGACTGAGTCACTTCATCTGTCAGTGGTTTAAATGTTGTAGCTAACAGAGCAAAATATTTTCTCAGCTAACACAGATTAAACTGCTTTGATTAGAATAAAAGCAAATTTACTTTTACTCTAACTCATCCAGTCCAACTCTATTTGACCCAGACAAACATAACAGCCATAAAAGTGTGCATGTTTGTAAAAGTATGTAAAAGTGTATGAAAAATATTTAAACAGCCAAAACAAATAAGGATCAAGATAAACTCGAGTATCATTGGTTGCCTCGGCAGAAAAATATGGTGAAAAATAATTCAATAAAATATATGTTTTGCAATTATCTCGGAAAAACTATTCATCTGAATCCTTCAGAATCAAATACCGTCACTCAGATTCAACAGGGGGGCAGATAGTTTGAGAATTATTCACAAATGAGGAAAAGCAAAAACAGAACTGGGATCTTTGACCCCTAAAGTGGTCCTTCTGTGCTGCGTAGCTGATGGTCAGCAGCTTCTGAGGCATCATGTGGTTAGTCTACTGACGTGTGCATTTGTGGACATTGGACACTACGTCTGGGCAAGCTGCAGCTCCTCCAGCCCATGTTTGCCCAGGTGATATCTGGCCAAGTCCTTCCTGGTCACTAGTCCAATCACCTGCAGGTGGTCAAACCCCCCCACCCCCCAAAAAACAAAACAAAAACAAAAAAACAAAACAAAACAATGCATTCGTCATCATCGAAACATAAATGTGGTTGCAAACCTCAAGGGCCAGAAACATGCAGGGAAATAAAACCAAACAAAATGATTTACACAGAAACATAAACACACTCTTACCCTGTTCTCATCATCTACCACCACCAGGTGTCTCAGTGCCCAGTGCTCTGAACAGCTTAAACACACGAGGGAGAGATGTATCCTGCAGGCACAATGCTTTGTTAGAAATCACAGACATGCTACTGCATTACTACAGTAGCATGTCTGTTACTGGATCTGTTACCTGTGGTACAGTGTAAGGCGTTGGATTCATAAACTCAGTGAGGTCCATCATGCACTCTCTCTCGTCCTGGGAGACATGGATGCTCTGAATTGGGGGGAAGCGAGGGTAGGCGTCCCTGAAGTCTTTCAGCTGGAGCTTCCTCTGACTCAGCCGGGACTGGGCCAACTCCACAAACACCTACCAGGAGAGGAGAGGGTGCTAAACTGGCCTAACAGCAATCCAGTTTTGCTAGCTGTCATAAGATCAGGTGTCAAAGATGCTGCAGATGTTACCTTGTGCTTGAGAAGAACGATTAGCTGAGAGCGCAGGATCAGACCACAGAGCTTTGCTGGCTGAGTGAAGAGGAAAGGGGTTATTAATCCTTTCCATTACAGTGCTGTCAATCTGCAACGTGTCTCACGTTACATTTTTTTGTGGTGCATCCATTCTGATCTGTTCTCCAAGGATGTCTCTTATGTACCAAAGATTTCATCCTGAGCTGCTGAGTACTGCTAAACATGGAACTTTAAGAGACACCAAAAACAACACTTTCCACTGATTCTGATGCTTTTCTCTGATTGTGATATTTCTCACTTAAAGCTCTGGCATCTCTGCTAGAAACACTTTAACATGATTTTTAGTTAGGAAATAATTTGTTTTGCACCACAGCCACCCTTTAACAGTTTCAACAGAAAATAATCCAAAAATTCAACTAGTTACCTCGTCACTATCAGAAACCTGCACGACGACAGGAAAGCCGTTGTGATTTGTTGACGTGTTGCTCAGGATGTCCACAATAGTTCCAACCTTTTCTATCCTGTTGAAGCAGATGACGGGCGAACTCATCACCTCTCTGGATTGTGAATGGAGTGGGGTTGGAAGTGTAAAAAAGAGAAGTGACAATAAGGAGGGCAACCGTTATAAGAAGGTAAATAATAAGAGTAAAACAAATTAAACACACCAAAAAAAACCCATATGCATTCATCCATCCTACCTGGCAGTCAGCCAGTGGGAGGTGGCAGGAGCTTCCCAGTGCAGGAAGGGAACACTCTGCAGCTTGATGTGAATATCGTATATACCCTGTAGCAGGAAGTAAGAGTGGTTACAGACACTGTCTGTGCACTATTTTCATATCATAAACCAACCTTAAACAGTAGATCCAATTGCAATTTAACCAGCAGGGACCACATCCTCAATTAGACTGCCAGTGTTTCATTAAAGAGAATGGTGGAAGGAACAAGAGATCCATGCCTGAGACTGCAAATGGTGAAGGCCTCAATAAGAACTGGTGGTGATTCCCAGGCCGGGCATTTTTTGTTTTTGTTTTTGTTTTTTAAAACCACCACCAGCAGCAATGCCTACACTCTCATTTCTCTGGGTCACAGTACTGGATACATCTACATCAAATAGTAAGCATTTAATTTTTTTTTTTTTAATTTTTTTATTTTAGAATGCACAGCAAAACATTTGACTGCATTTGCAGCAAACATCACTCCATCACTCAACGAGCATATAAGACTGCAGCCTAGCCTTGTGCAATAAAGCTTATGACTAAACAACCTTTGGTTAGATCAATAATATATTATTATATACAGTGACCAGGTGTTCCACCTTATGTGGGACTGCACAGCATTTTTAACCTTTGTTCCCTCGTCTTACACGTTGAAACACTCTGGTTATCAGACGTTAACACACAAATTTCCATTTATACTAAATGTATTTACTATGCAAATGCATTCAAATAAAATACAGTAGGTTATAACTTCCCTTCACATGATCGACATCAAGCCTGTAACCTGCATTTTTGTGTCTTTATTTTTTTAAGTTATCTATAGTAACATGTCCCACACTGTCCCACTCAAACAAACTTGTTGCCCTACATTTAGTATGCTGGAATGTGATAACCCTACTAGTGTGGAGTCAGGAACGTGTGTGTCTGCACCTTCACCCACCTCCTCAAAGTAGTCTCCTACTATTTTGGCGGTCATGAGAACGAGCATGATGGGAAGGCCGTATGTGACGTTTCCTGTTGCTTCAACCATGATGACAGTTAAACTGAGAGTCATTCTCACAATGCCACCTGCAGAGAGGAGTATGCAGCACATTTTAGTAAGAAAAATGACACCATTTAAACAATATGCATTAAATTACTTTTTTTTTCTAATAATGAATTGTAACAGTTACTCACCTAACTGAGCTGCAGCTCCAATCAAGGCATATTTACCAGGGTCGGCCCAGATCTGAGAAAACATCCGCAGCAAATTCATCAATACTTGTTCTCTGGCAAAAATATGCACATTAAACATCTTTCATACCAGCGAGATTCCCAGACAGAGACTATTGCCCTCTCCTATATGTTTAATAACATAATAATGCTAGTAATTTTAGAAATGAACTTGTTAAGTGTTCTTCCACGTTCTTACACTGTGCTGCTAATGCTGGCTAAGATACCATGTGGTTGACTGGTTGGGCCAGCTCTGCCAAATGCAGCTGGTTTTCAAAATGGGAAGTGAAAAATGTTATCGTGAGGTGCACCAACCGTGTTACTGGGAGTGAAGGAAGCAAGCAGTATTCCACACAGCCTCCCCCATGCTGCTCCGATTAGAAGAGATGGGATGAAGACACCAGCAGACACTGCCAGGCCGTAGGTCCAACACGCCAGGAAGAAATAGGTCAGAGTGAACAACCCCAGCGTCAGGGGGTTGTAACTTCCTGTAA
Organism: Pterophyllum scalare; assembly: GCA_024447675.2. NCBI lineage: Eukaryota > Metazoa > Chordata > Actinopteri > Cichliformes > Cichlidae > Pterophyllum > Pterophyllum scalare. The sequence continues at coordinate 23,519 of JAMQGT020012353.1, read as the reverse complement.
AACACAGACATGATGAAAGAAAATAAGAGAGAGTGTAATGTTAAAACCTTTGGCACTGCAATAGCTTTCACGTGCACCATCTTACCTGGCTGATTGTGGAAAAGACTACGAACGCTTCTCTCTGGAGTGTTAAAAAATGCTGTAGCCATGGCATTATACTCCCCATCCGCACAGAACAACTAAACAGAGAGAGAAAAATGATAAGAGGCATAAAATATTCTTGTCTCTAGTATTTTTCTATATTCACTGTCACAAAAAACAGGGCATTTGGCCAGACACAGATGAATAAACAAAATGCTCATCATGTCTAGTTGAATCATTTGGCCGCGGTGAATAAAATGTCAACATGATGTCACTTTTTTTATTTCTGATTGCTCCCCAATCAAAAGTGACAAAAAATCTTTATCTTGACTTCATAGACTTTAAAAGTATAACATTAAAATCTAATATTGCTTCCATTATCTGACCATTAGAATCTACGTACTTATTAGGCACAGTAGAGCACTGATCTAAAATTAGTCCTCAAGTTGTTCACATTCTCTTCTATCAGCTCACTTGGATTTTTTTAATTAGCAGAAAACATGTGGATGATGGGAATGAAAGTGATAAATCTTGGCCTGCAGGTGCAGTGGTTAGCACTGCTGCCTCACAGTTAGAATACCATCTAGAAGGCCTGGGTTCGATTCCACCTTGGCCCGGGCCTCTCTCTCCTCTGTGGAGTTTGCCTGTTCTCTGCGTGGGTTTTCTCCAGGTACTCCGGTTTCCTCCCACAGGCCAAAGACATGCACTTACTGGGGTTAGGTTAATTGGCCAATCTAAATTGCCCATAGGTATGAATGTGAGTGTGAGTGGTTGTTTGTGTTTCTGTGTTGGCGACCTGTTCAGGGCGTACCCATGACAGCTCCCCCCCCGTGACCCTGAACAGGATAAGCGGAAGTGAGTGGATGGATGGGTCACATCTGAACGTCTGAACCAAATTTCATGGTACGAAACAGTAAGAAAGTTTTCAAAACATCCAACATAAAATCTTAAATTCTGACAATTGGTGAAAGAATCTTAACGACTCATCGTCTGAGAGCCATACATGTGAAAACAGTGCATTCCCCTTAGATCTGTTATTACAACATACTGGTAAACCGCAGCATTGAAATGAAACTGTCCCACAGGGTTAAAAAAATAGGAAGCACCAAGAATCACTATGAGAAGGACACATTCTCTATGACTCAGCATGCGCTAGTCTGATATGCTTTGTCACTCATTTCACCATCGTCCTGTCCATCTTTAAACCGAATCATGCCCAGCTTTGCTGTAATGCTGTTACCCACTTTTAGCTTTATGTGTCATTAGTGGGTTAGAGTGTGTTTTCAAACAACTGAAAAACATGGCATGTGTTGAAACTGTGATGACAAAGGCCGTGTGTGTCTGCATGTGCACCTGCAGTGGGTACTCTTCGTTGTGCTCAGGCCCCAGAGGCTGACAGTCATTGGAAAAGTAAATCATGGTGAATGACACTGTTGCAGTCACAGCAGCCACCAACATGGCCTCCATCACTTGCAAACATGGGCGATGAACATATCTAACAAACAGACACACATTAGGCAGCATTAATTTTAGGCATCATCACATACAATGCAATGCCCTAACCTTCCACACGGTGCTAAAATATTGACACACTGTTGATCTCTCAGTATGGACTTTCCCCAAGTGAAAAGGCAGCTCCTGAGCACAATTAAAACAGGTGAGATGAAAACAAAGCTTCTCTGCCTTTGTGCGCCTTCAGGCCATCTGACTGTAAATGCCAAGTGGAATTACTGTTCAGAAATGGTACAGAAAGACAGACTTCCTTACACTCAATCCTTGTGACTCACACTAGAGATGGTATTTTTAGAAACAACACTGTCTGTCCAGGCAAGCATTTGATTTATTTTTCATCGAAGATGAACATTTTGTATATTGCACGTTATTTTTGCACACCGTGGGTCGTGGGAAACGAGTTACAGTTCAAAACAATCCTTATACATTATATAATGTGCCTGGTGCATCACCTCAGTTCACGCACTGTCTAAACAAGTAGTTTTAACTACACAAACAGGTTTGGACAGCAGGTGGGTGAGAATTCTGTGTTCACGTGTGACTGCATGACCATATTATGTAAATCTCCTCTCGCTCCCTCATGTCAGAGGGACTTTCCAAAATGGGAAGAGTAAAAATACGACAGATATTAAATACAATCCTAATCGGTTCCCTTTAGATAAGCCCACCATGCTGCTCTTTCCAGATTTCAATTCCCTAACAGGACACTTTGCTAGAGCGTAGTGTTCATCAAAACAAGGACCACAAAGTTTAGAATAATACTCATAACCATGACAATGTGTCCAAAAAACAAAATAAAAACAAAGTACACAGACATGATTCAAAATTATGTACTTGTAATTCATATTCGAACATTACCATATACCAGCTGGAACTAACAACTATAGACATGAAATCTTTTGACATCGTTTTACATTTCTAAAATATGTCTCATTACTGTCTAAAAACCAAGCAACAAAATTTGAAGTTCAGGTTGTTATTGTTTTTAATAAAATCTTTGCTTAAAATGTATGAGAAAAATGTCATCAATTAAAAAAGGAAGCTGATTATGGTCTGCAATTATTAACTGATTTTGTATAACTTCAATACCATTGCTGTCAATTGATACTGTAAATTAACTGGCATTCATGACTTGAAAAAATTGTGCCATGAGAGGTGGATTATTTTAAAAATATTTAGAATTAATATGCAAACTATTACAAATGACAAATTTATGACCACTGGAACCAATTGAAAAAAAAATATTAAAGCAAATATTTAAAGCACCATACTAGTTCATGTCCATGCTACAGTATTTTTTGGACTGTTTGTGCTGTTGGCAAAGCAACTCTTGTGGATGAGATATTATTTTCAGGAAATTAAAACAATAGGATGCTTTCATAACGTGTGGTAGGTCCTTCAATGCTAAAATATATATATATATATATATATATATATATATATGGTCATTTTAGTCTGTTGCTGGGTGGTTGCTAGGCAATGTGATGATATCTTAACAGCTGATATAGATACAGCTCTTCAGGTGTTTAGGATTTACCTGTGTGCCAAGTTTCATAGCTCAACTCCTGATCAAGTAGGAGGAGTTGGCAATTAAAGGAAAGGGGGGAAAAAAAAGAACAACCCCCCCCCCTCACACACACAAAGTATTGTATTAGGACATGAGACCTCACAGCCAACTACAGCTCAGGAAGCAGGAAACATTTCTTAATATGTGTCACCTCCCACATTACTCATCCTCTCAGTGACTATTTTTTCACGACAATAACAAGACGCCGATATTCTGAGAATCGGTTTTCAGGGCCCTCTTGAAAACGTGCTCATCTTGCACCCCACCCTATGTCAGGAAAAACAAAACATTCATGCTTTCCATGGGATGTTTTTGTTGGCACACTGCACATATTTAACCATAACTCTTGCTGAAACCTCTTACTTTCTGAGTTAATGACAGTTTGTTTTGCATTTATTGGATTCCTATCTAAACAATACCTGATCCTGAAGATAGTCAGCCAGTAGTTGAGTACATTGAAGAGAGCACCCAACAGCCCACCTGCACAAGAAAGGAATAGGAAAAAAAATAGATGAGACATTGTCTGACAAAATTATATGCACAAGTTAAACGTAACAGTGGTACTGTGATCACTCAGAGAAGGAAGTGACAGTGCACACATTGGGTGATGCTGCCTCTGATGGTGGATTTATGCTTCTCTGTAGGTCACCCTTCTCAACTTCTACACCATAACCTGATGTGCACATCCCTAGAAATGTAATTATACATCGCATGCACTCAGCCCGCGATGACTGACCTAAGCATTCCCAGTTACTTCTGTGCCTTTTTTAAAAAAAATTTAATCGACTCGAAAGACTGGATCAACTCAAAAAGAGAAAATGCTATTTTTGGCGGTGAAAGCTACAAAAGTCACTTAATCTTTGAATTATTTTGCTGCCATGATCACTGCTGAAAGTGAGAAATGTTGTGGACTCAGACTGAAATGTTAGATATTTTATTAACAATTTGAAAAACGATTATTCACTGTGCTTCTACTGAAGACTAGTGGCAGAGAATGCCATCACTAGTTGGTGGTAATAAGATGGAACTTTGTTCACCTCACCTGGCAGTGGTTTTAAGGTTGTAGCTGATGATGTATACCAAAGTGCACCACATGAAGAATTATGAATATATTTCTAGAAACTTAAAAGAACTTTACCTAACGCTCCCATACCAATGAACAAGGGAATCTCATAGAGGTAATAGACCACACTCTGAAAAGAAACAAAATTCAGTGTTTTCTTTTACATTCACCAAAAAAACAAAATGAAAAACTTGAAAAGCATTTTGTGTCAAAGTTTCTTACATCGCTTTCAAAGCGTCCAAAGTTGATGAGACCTGGACTGGAAAGGTCTCCTGGTTTGCCGTGGTAGATGCTGAGGAAGAAGTTCAGCGTGACGGTGGAGATCATGGAAGCGAAGAACTGCAGGGGAAGAGGAAGGGGACAAAAATTTAGAAAATGTAGAAAACACTAAAATCAATCCACTTGTGTCTTAATCTTCTTCTCTTTTAGGTTTCTGGATGCAACACTTTTGATTTGCCATATTGTGCTCATTAATAGTGGTTTATGACTTATTCCATGACGTACTATCCTCCATGTGAGCATCTGATTCCAGAAAGAAGCTCCCTCCTCTAAAGAGAACAAAACTCCACCTGTTGATCACAGAAAGAAAGTACAAAAACAAAAGAAATCATGTGACGTACATATGAACTAATCCAGAGTTAGCAGGTACGATCACATGGCTGCCTCTTCATAGTGTGCTGAGCCAAGTTCACATAAGTTACACAGCACTCTCGTCACATGATGATGATAACAGATTACAGACTGAGACTGAGATGTTTGTTTCCACTCTTATGAGAAATGGTTCTGCAAGAAGAAAGCCTTGACATGTACACAGCAGTGTTACAATCACAGCAAGCAGCCATTAAAAACTAATAAGAGTATGTAAAGATGATGGAAAGTTTTCTGCAGATACCATCAAATCAAATTTGAGACTTCTGAAAAAAAATTTTTTTTTACACTCTTAATTTTTATTTTTATAGCGTTTGCTTTTAGTTTGGGCATATATATTCATACTGTTGTACTATTGGATTTATAGCATCTAAACTGCTCACACAGCAAAAGATTATGTGTTTTTACCAACTGGTGCCCCAAAAGCAGCAGAAACTCCAGCAGCAGCTCCAGCAGAAACAAAGTCCCTCTTTTCTGTGTCTCTCCGGAAGTATTCAAAGATCTACACACACACACACACGCACTTTAAACCATTCCTATTATCAAACACACTGTATTTACTTTGTGTATTAGGATATATGGTGTTTGTCACAATGTCAATCAGTGTGACACTTGATTATCCTGCAACCCACATGAACATTTCTATCAGCTCACCACACACTGACCTTGAAGTCCCTCTTTAAGGAGGTGCTTCTGCCCTGGGAAACTCCTGCAGCTACAACAGCACCAGAGTGGATCATAGGACCTTCCTGAGGATTGAGAACAGATATAAAAACGCTCAAGCGTGCCCAAAACGCAGCTTGTCTGGCATGTTGTTACCAATCCTGATCTGACTAAAGCTGATTGAAGCTAAGCATGTTGTATGTTCAATCATGTTGCATGAACAAATGATTTTAGAGCTGATAATGTTTACCTTTCCGACAGCAAGACCACCAACTACCGAACAGATGACACCAAAGACTTTCACCATTAGCGTCTATGAAGAACAAAGGAACATAAAGATGTGAAGGTTCTTTTCTGTCAAAGAATGTGGTGCAAGTGCATCCATTAATGTAAGAGTACTTGTGCTTTATTTGCCTGTACCTTGAGCCGTACCACCCTGGGAATCTTGACTCCATTTAGGTAACATTTTATTTGAGGAATACCACTTCCTGCTGCAATTGGCTACAGGAGAAAGCACAGGAAAAAGAGGCAGAGAACAGAAGAGTTAAATCGTAAAGGAAAAGATGAATGTGTAGAACAAGTAGTGATTTACACAATGGATTATTAGTATGGGAGTAATATCATGCGTTACAACCAAATAATTTTGATTGGTCATTTATAAATGTGAATATTAGTGTTTCAGTCCCTCACCACGTGCTAATACACCACTCCAGCACAAAACAGAAACACTTTCATCTTAGCAATTCCAGTATTTCACAGTAGGAAAAAGACTTGGGAAGTCATCCTATTACCAAACCAAAGTTTTCACTTCCACAGCTGTTTGGTTTGTAACTGAGGAATATATCTGACCAAGCCCCCCCCCAAATGTTTTATGCCATACTTTTTCAACATCCATTCTCGCACTTGAGGAATGTTATTTTTAAAACCACAAAAAAGAGGAAGAAATGGTTCCGATTCATATTATGCTAATCAAAAAAGGTAAAAAATATTTCTGCTTTCAGTCTTACCTCAATAAATGCAACTATGATGGCCCCCACCATGACAACGGCAGAGTTGAGAACAGCCCAGAGGATGAGAGAGACAGACAGCCCACCCACCTCTGTAAACTCTTCAATCCCTGTGAAGGTTCAGAGTCAAGGAGGGGGTCTGGTTTTCCTGAAATCACTTGAGTGGCCAATCACAGACTTTAAATATCATACACGTACTGAGGACAATAACAGTTACATATTAATAACCAGTGTGGGGATAAATAACCATCATACACCCCCACATAGAATAAGGTGCTACCATATTCAAACAACTTACTTGATAACTTGGTTGACAAAAAAACAGACCAAGAATTAAGCACAAAAGTAAATCTAAATGTAACTGATGTCCAAGAACTATGTTTAATAGAGGGTGAGTAGAAAAAAAACTAAAGTTCCTAAATGGGGGGGGGGTCAAGTCTTGCATGTCTGCTTGGTGCTAAGACTGGTCTGAAAAGTGTACAAGCCTTTAGGATACTCTGTTTAATAACTTGATATTTGAGCCCAGCCAGGTTCTCCACCACGATGTCTATAAAACAGGCGATCAGACCTGTCAGAATGCCAATCAGACCACAGATTACCCAACGACTGATTTCCAGACAGCGGAAACTCTAAAGACATAAGATGAGAGGAGGACAAGTGATGCAGGGTAAAACAGGAAAATACTCAAATTCATACAGAGTCCAGACAAGACACCATATTTGCAAGGATTCCTGCTGCTCTCACCATGTGACTCATTCTCCTCTCCTCTTCAAGAAACAGCTGGTTTTCAATGTTATCATAATCCAGACTCTAGAATGAAACACATAAATATGTTTAATTTAATTAAACACATCTGTAAACTAAAGACACAACAAACACTCTAATGCTGGGTTCAGGGGCAATTTCTATGATATACTTTAAAAGAACTGATATCCAAAAATTTGACCAATTTGTGGGTGCATTTTTGGATCAGTACACACAGCTTCAAATGCGTTACAAAGCTTATTTTAATCAAGTGTTGACAGTTTCTGTCCTGCCTGATTATCATGCTCTTTAATGCAGCAACATCTTTATTTATATAGCTAAAAAGTTTTCAGTTTGTTCCTTTATTTGGACAAACTTGGTGATACCACTGTAAGATGGCAAAACAGGACATTTTCTCTTCCTGTGCATACAGACAAACACAGTCACAGAGTGTTACCCGGCTTTTTCAAAAATTTCAAAAACCTGAAAATGATGATTCTGATCGTTTAAAAGCAGTTTTACCTCATATTTAAGTGACAGCAGCTTCTCGTTGTGTGGGATCTCTTTAGGTTGTTCCCTAATAGGGTCCTGCAGGGGGAAGGAAAAAAAAAAACAGGGGTCACTACACCAACATTAAGCCATGACCTCTCACCTGAATCATGTGAGAGATGAAGCTATTATTTTGCCATTAAAATATTTTAAATACAGCAGCAGGGAATGGAAGAATAAATCACAAGCAGACAGGTTTCACAGACTTAGACTCTCACTCTGATGCACTGCACTGAAGCCGATAACTGGAAAAAGGCAGAAGTGTTTCCTCCAGTACATTTAACAATCTCTGAATTAGGGATGTGCCTGGTGACTAATTTCTTTGTTGAATAAAAAAGGTAAAAATAAATAAATAAATACATTTATTTTAGACTAACTGATTATTGAGTCTAAAACTAAGCAACACTCAGATATCAAGTGAAATCTGAGAACTGTTTAACGGTCAATGTCAAAAACCGTCTAAACAAAGGCATCTGAAACCATTAATCGCATTCTTCAATAATGAACCATGCTTTAAATGCTGTTTAACTGTGTGGCACCTCATTTCATGCATTTTGAACATTGTCCATTTTACTCCAAGTAGTCACAAACACTTAAAATAAACTGATGTTAAATACTATATGAAAATGTGTTACTCTAAAAGATGCTCATGTATTAATAAAATATGACAAATTAACATCCAAAAAACTAATAATAGTTAAAAACTAAAAATTGCGACTGAAAAGTGTGGCACATTGTGCCATGCATTATGAACAATGCACGTTGTTCTACAATTCGTGACACCCATCTCAATAAAAGTTGAAATATAAAATGATAACAAAACAAATTATCCATCCATCCATTTTCTTCAGGTTATCCGGGGCCACGTCGCGGGGGCAGCAGCCTAAGCAGAGAAGCCCAGACCTCCCTCCTCCTCCAGCTTATCCTTGGGAACACCAAGGGGTTCCCAGGTTAGTCAAAAGTTAATCTCCCTAGCATGTCCTGAGTCTATCCAGGGTCCTCCTCCCTTTGGCACATACCAAAGGGAGGAGTAGCAGCTTAGAAGCCCCTCCTGAATGACTGCACTCATCACTCTGTCTCTAAGGGAGAGCCCAGCAACCCTTCAGCGAAAGCTCATTTCTGCCGCTTATATCCACAATCTCATTCTTTTGCCTTCAAACTAAATAAAAATAAAAGGCTAACAAAAATGTTGGGCTTCAATCAACAAAGTTATGGGGTCTTTCTACAACTATGTCAGGGCTGCAGCTCTATCTGGTGGCAGATGGCTGCATAACATTTAAGACAACAATTTACCAGCATTGGGCATCAATTAAAATCTGAACAAATTTTTTTTTTTAAACCTATATTTTACCAGGTAAAAATGTTTGAGAACTAGTTCTCATTTACAAACACAACCTGGCCAAGAGGCCCCAATCAAATCAATTAGATTAAACGACTAGTACATCTGATACCGACAAGTGAAATAGTGATGATTAGTTATCTAGTTCTCATAAGTACCCTGGCTTTTTTTACATCAGTGCAGACTGTTTAATGCAGGAGGTAATGCTGAGCCATGCATACAGCCAAATCTTAAGCGCTCCCTTTCACCCCCACTTTGCAGTTTAAAGTGAGCCTCAGCCACATACCTGCAGCCTTTTTGTGCAACTAAGTAAACCAAGTCTCACAGACTCACAAAACAAGCTGGAAATAAACTTTTGTTTATTATACTCAAGCAAATCACAAGCATTCCTAAACATCATCGAATCAGATTATTTGTGTCAGGAAGCAGAACATTGGCATCTTGTTGTGCTAATGGAGCCTCAAGTACTCATATGTGGTCATGTGTGTCAGAGTCTATGTATGTAAATAGTTGTGCGAGGACTGCTTTGCCTGGTTGAAGTATTCTAAGTGCAGAAAGAACTATTCAAAGAAAATGTAATACATGGTTGAGCCGTTATGGTTAAACATATACTCAAACGCATGGATTTCATCAATTTGCCATTTGCAATCCCTCACAGTGGAAAAGAGGACAGTTTCCCATCACGTGCCCGAGTGAGTCAAACATCACTGGACTGTTTAGGCCGGCGAGCAAGTAATTTCTGTGTCAGCTGTCCCAAATTATTCAGAGGGCAGAAGATCAGTCTCAAACTTCAACTTTATCTCAATCAAAGTGTCAACTGCACAGAAAGCAAACATGAGCATGAGGCTGAATCACATACAGGTGGACTAATTTGCTATTGAATTACTGTATTATCATGGTCTAAGAGGCTAAAACAAGAACTGCTAATAAAAGGAAACATAAGAGAGAAAGAGAGAGCAGAGATGTTGGGAGGGCAGTTTTTTTTGTCTTTTACCTCTTCTGATGTTATATCCTCTTCCAAATCCACCGTGCTGAATCTGCCTATCCGAAATACGCTGCCTGCTCCGGACAACTACAGACATCAGAGACAGCAACATAAATGTATGTGTGTGTGTGTGTGTGTGCACGCACATGTGTGTGGCACTTTTCAGGGTGATGTCTTACATCATTAACTGGTGGTAACCATGTAAGAAACTAATACAGCAGTCTTCTTACTTCCATTTAGAGTCTAAAGTGCTATTCAAGCAGATTTTTGGACATCTTTTGATGTTCGACTTATATGAAAGTTATTATACATAATGCAATATTTTCAGGAATATAAGCAGCTATGTTACTTTCTACACTTCCATGTTGGCTAATGCCATACAGGCAGAAACAGTCTAGTCCTGATGGCCATTAGAGAGCAAAAAAGGAAGTTGGAGTTCCCAGGATGTTTCGATTTTAGTCGGACAAGCAGCATCTGCAGGTCTTGTAACTGGATCTTTTTATGAAATTGTTCTTATTGTGTGCAGACATCCACCCTACCCATAACGGTCACAGTCTACCTGTAACCCCATGTAATGCCGTTTGCGCCTGTCACCATCAGAATACGTTTGAAAACAATGGCATTAATGGTGGATGGATAGCTGTTCTCTCTATATAATACGATTATTTTCCAAGATGTTTCGATCAAATTATGTGCGTCCTGTACCTAATTTCAATAGGACTAATTTCATTACTTTCTCCCTGTTGGACTCAGTTACAAACAAAACTTGTGGTTGCCTTATTACCAAAAACTGCAAACCACAGCACACTGTGCATGTTTAGTGGTTTTATCTTGTTTTAAACGCGTACTCGTCCCCCTTCGTGATTACTTGTGTACTTTAATTCATCCGTCTCTGTGCTGAAATGCGCTCTGGATTAAGTCATGTTGCTTCTAAAATTGCTGTTATATAAGTGACGGTCACGCAACATTAAGAAAACCTTAATAAAAGCTGTGTATGCGGCCGAGCATCAAAGTGATTAAACGCATTCATAGCCCATGCAGCATTTAAAAACATGAGCCAACGTAACCTTAGAGTGGCTACTAAAACATGACCCAGCATCTTCTTCGGGAAGCTGTGGGAGTAACAGCTGTGAAGGTAAACTAGCCACCATGCTAACCTGTCTGGAGGGTTTGGGTGCTTCGGAGCCGTTTAACAGCGGTGTCCCCTCCCCGGCCAAACCGGAGTCGTCGCCCCGACTGGACCACGACACTTTCTTGGTGATGTTAGCCATGGTGGCTCCCCGGTAATTCACCACTTATACTGTCAGTACTTTACTTCATTAACTACAGCCGTCGTTGAACTAACAACTGTTATTTTCCCTCAACTCCCCCATGATCATTCAGGCAACCCGTGACGCTTTGTAAGAGTCGCGAGCAGGGTCAAAAATGATTGTGATGCGCGTTGGATGCTGGGACTTGAAATTTTCCTGTGTGTCAGCGTCTCTCGCAAAATACAGACCCACCTACAGATATTCATTATTAAAATTTATATAGTTTTATATATATATATATATATATATATATATATATATATATATATATATATATATATATATATATATATATATATATATATATATATATAAAATGTGTGTGTGTGTGTGTGTATATATATCTATATATCTATATCTATATCTATATCTATATATATATCTATATATATATATATATATATATATATATATATATATATATATATATATATATATATATAAAATGTGTGTGTGTATATATATATATATATATGTATATATATATATGAACTTTACATTTACATTTCACATTAAATGGGAATAATAACAGCATATATTTACACCAGTTCCAGATTTTTTAATTCTGCATACCTTGAAGCTTATCAGTTCCTTTTATCATTATTTTTTGCATGTTTGAATCATTTCAAACTCCTGGATAATAAAATTGGTTTGATGAAGCATAAAAACTGTGTTGCCTACTCTCCCCCCCCCCCATACATAGAATAAAGAAAGTGAGTAAATAAAAAGATAATGCATAAAACTAAAAAGGAATTAATGAGAAATTGGACCCTAATAATGAAACTGGTACCAATTTGTGGCATATTGTGTGAAAATCTAACACAGCAACTGTTTCCTTTGACATACAGTAGCTATATAAAAATGTGACTTGAACTGCAGCAAACTATGATTTCCTTACAAGGATATATGTGTTTCTGTTCATCATGCTGAACAGAAACACATACAAGGCTATGATAATCTGCCTACCCCTGCACCACAATGTGCGCCTTGTTTCCAGTGAATGGGAAAGCACTGGATTTATTTTTTTTAAGAACCTGTCACTTTAACTGGAATGTAGGTTTGATGTTTTTTGAATTTCACTGGTCCTAAAGTCTGCATGTATGCACCAAAGGAAAGCCAGAACAAATCATGTTTACATGAGAGTTTATCTGGTGTTTATTCATAAAGAGGCAACAATAATTGTTACTGACATTCCCATAAGATGCTACAGCTGAATTTGCCTCATACACTGGCAATTAGAATAACAGGTAAGAAATAAAGTGTATCCCGTTAATAGTAATAATTATACAGTACCATTCAAATGTTTGTTAATAGTTATGATTTTTATCCCATTTTGTGGATGCTGGCATTCTCCAAGTGTAGCAGGGTCAAGGTGATACCAGGATCAACCCTGCTACAATGTCCACAAGTGTTTAAAGTAGGAACTAACAGCACAGTAGTGTTTGCATTCACAAACCCAAAATTTACAAAAGAAAAAAAAAACAAAATTTGGACTTTCAAAAGAAATCACTTAAAGGACTACTTGATCTTTTTTTACATAACATCATCAGACACAATACTCCAAACAGTCACAGGCCACATGATGCACCTCCCCATGGACCTCCTTTATATCCTCCATGCCAAGCACCACTCCTCTGGGCACACCTCTTCCTGCTGCCACTCCTTCTACCTCTGACGGGCTCAGCACACGGTTCCATAACCTAAACCCCGCCATTTGCCCAGCGAAACCCTCTGCAGAATCAAATCCACCACCAACAGAATCCTGCTCCTGTCCCACCACCACAGATCCACCTCCAGGAATTTCCCAACCCTTCCTAAAGTCAGAGCCTGAGGAGGCGAGGAGGTGGTTATTGTAGTGCCAGAAATGACCATCAATGGAGGACCAAACGACACAGAGGTGATGCCAGCGAGCATCCAGAAGCGCAGACACCTGGAGACGACGGTAGACGGGGTCTCCAATGACAAAGTCCAGAGAGGGTGAGGAAGAAGGCGAGGATGAGGAAGAGGAAGAAGCAGAGGAGGGTGCAGATGAAGACAAGGACCTGTCTCCATACAGAACTAACTGATTGTCATTGTCATCTGTGGCATAAGAGAGTAGTGTGCCGATATGTGCGGCCTCCACGCGAAGCCACAGGCACAGAGAGAGTTCAGGGAGATCTGGTAGAGTCAGAGAGAAGGTGACGTAGTTTTCTGCTGAGGCCGAGGGGAACAACAACATGGAGTCCACATTGCAAACTGCAGACAGAGGGAGAAAGAAGATAAATTCAAATTAATATAAACCTGGTGCCAACATGCCCTTGCAACCTCAGACATGACATCTCTGGTGCACAGTGAACAGTGAATGGAAAAGCTAAAATATCTCATTAATGCAAAATCAAACTGAGCAAACAGCTAAAATGGACCTATAGCCCAATAAGAAGCATATAGAAGGTAAAAGAGGGCTTACACATGTCTTTCTGCATTAATTTATAAACAGCAAATGCTGCTTTCCCATGATGCAACATTTCTTTAATGTGAGGCCCCCCAACCATTTTAAAATGTTTCTTCCTTTGACTGTTTTGGTCAGGGGTATATCACTGGAGAGGCTGCCTGCAGGTACTAACTTTACTTACTGGTTGCGTCCCTCTTAGGAATCGGCTGTGTTGGGATCTTGTGCCTGACAGGGATTTGCAGAAAGTTAGGGATCACCATGTCACTTTTGTCATCCTTTTCTTCATCCCACCTGCTAGCTCTTGGCTCATAGGTGTCAGGTTTGGGCTTAGAGAGAACATGTAAAGCCCAGGGCTGTAGATCCCCCAGTCTGGTCCTGTTCTGTATGTCTTCTGGTTTATGATAGGTTGGAGCCTGGGGAATTGTCTGAGAAGGCTGTTTGTGGTCTTGTAAATGTGGGGTTTTCTGAGGATCCCCAGGGTGCTGTACCTGGGGATCAGTCTGACGCTGATGATGAGACAAAGTCTGGTGGGAGAACAGGTGCTGATTCTGTAACAGATATGGCTGTGTCTGAGCCTGAGTCTGGATCTGGGGCTGGGGCTGGAAAGGGTCAGGATGTGCTTTAGGATTTCCTTTCTGGACTGGCATCTGTGGCTGAGACTCTGGATTCTGGGCTTTTGAATGCTTAATCTGGTTTGCTGCATGGTGTTGGTGTGGCTTATTTTGATGATAATTGTCAGTCTGGATTTTGCTGCTACCTTCTGGGTACCTGGGTTGGGTATGTCCTTCCAGAATCCTTCCACACTTTCCTCCTCTACTTCGCTGACCTGTTCTGCATGGTCTATAGTATTCCCGAGGTGTGATGTTGGAGCTAACAGGCTCTCCCCCCTCCAGGACCCTCTCACCTTCTGCTTTCCATTCCCCTCCAGGACTTTGCTGAGCTGGCCCTCCAGTCGGGTCAAACGCATAGCCTGGTTTTTCAGGGATTCCAGCAACCCCTTTAGTCCAATGAGCAACTCATCACGCTGGATTTGAAGCGCAGCCAGCCTCTCCTCTTGACTCTGGAGCTCCAGGTTGAAGTTGGAGAAGTCTTGATCAGGTTCAGCTGTCAGTTTTTGAGTCTGGTGGCAGTTCTCCCTAAACTTTCTTTCCATCGAAGTCAATCGACCCTCCAGCCGCTTATTCTTCCTCTCAAGCTTCCTGTTCCTCTCTCTGTGGGAACAGTCAATATGAGAAAATGTTTGGTTAAGTAATGTGCTTGCTGGTAAAATGTGTTTTTCAGTATTATTGGACTGGGGCGGAACTCTTGCATTTTATCATGTAAGGGGTGTAAATAGTCAAACAACCTGAAGATTTCAAAAATGCCCCAAATACTGTAGATTAAAAAAAAACATCAATCAGGCTTTAGTTTTCCATATTTGGCTCTTATATATTAAATAACAATACATGTTCAGCTAGCCTTCATCTGACTGGCTGCTGCTTGCAAACAAAAGGTCTAAACAGTAAGTGGGTTAGACTTCTGTGCTCAACTCAACTTTTAAGAGTTTAATTTGACACAATCTGAAGATCTAAACTGGACTTATATTTTCTAGCAAAATAAACCAGTACATATGATTTAGTCCCTGCTATCAGCCCACACACATTTTCCTCCCTGAACAGAACATTTACCCCTTAGTGCTCTCACCTGAGACCCTCTATCTCCTGCGTTGCGCTGTGCTTTAGATGTTCCAGGTCCTGTGATACATGGTGGTAATGGTCATTCAGGACCTGTACACGACTCTGCAATGCCTGTGAGGAGCTCTTGTTCTGGTTCAGGGCCAGCATGTTCAAACGGGCCTGGGTCAAAGCCTGGAACTGCTGGAACTGTGGGGGAAAAAAGTTTTCATGAGTCTTCCTGCAGCTGTTTGGTCACTGACTTGAGGGTCAGGAAAATACTGAAAATCTCCAGAAAAAAAACATACATCATGTGACCATGATGACAGATCATAACTGTTGCGAAAGTTTTTCCATTCTTTCAGTGCTTCCACAGTGTGACTGATAACATGCATGACAGCTGTGCGGAAACAGTAAAGTTGGGTTTCTGTAACATGTATTAAACTTTAATCTTACACCTCAAATAAAAAGTAAACAAACAAACAAACAAAAAAACATTTGTGTTTCTTCTTCAACTTTCTGGCACATTTATTCAGCAAGGAATTTAAACACAGAATAGAAGCCACATCCGAGCCGTGAGATCATCTTCATTGCTCCCGCGCAGTGAACTTCTTGTCATGTTCAAGAAACCAGTTTTAGATGGTTTGAGCTTTGTGACATGGTGTGTTATCCTGCTGGAAGCAGCCCCCAGAAGAGTACTCTGTGGTCATGAAGGGATGGACATGGTCAGCAACAATACTCAGGTAGGCTGTGGCATTTACATAATGCAGTTGGTGCCAAGGGGCTACAGCACCATTACACCACAAGCAGCCTGAACTTCTGATACAAGCCAGGACGGATCCATGTTTACACTTAATTCTGACCCTACCAGCTAAATGTCACAGCAGACCAGACAACATTATTCCAAACTTCTGCTATTGGTGCAATCCAATCCAATTTGGTGAGCCAGTGTGAATTGTAGCCTCAGGTTCCTGTGTGGCCTTCTGCTGCTGTAGCCCCTGTGCTTCAAGGTTTGACATGTTGTACATTCAGAAATGCTCTTCTGCAGACCTTGGTTGTAACAAGGGGTTATATGTGTCACTGTTGCCATCCTATCAGCTTCAAGCACTCTGACATCAACAGAGAATTGGTGCTCACTGGATAGTTTCTCTCTTTCAGACCATTTTCTATAAACCCTCTAGTTGTGTGGGAAAACCCCAGCAGATCAGCAATTTCTGAAATACTCAGACCAGCCCATCTGGGACCAACAACCATGCCACATTCAAAGTCACTTAAATCATGTTTCTTCCTTATTCTGATGCTCTAATGCTCAGTTTGAACTTCAACAGCTCATCATGACAATGTCTGCATGCCTAAATTAAAAAAAAGTTGCTGCCATGTGATTGGGTGATTAGATGTTTGCGTTACTGAGCAGTTGAAGTGGCCAGCTTATGGGAACTACCAAAAATAATTATTTGAGTACTTTGCCAAGTTTTTACATCTGTCTCTGGTAGACTTTGTTGTCATGACACTATCATGACAGTGTCATGACATTAAAATGAAGTTTGATGTTGGGTGTGATCTAACATTAAGATGACAGTTTTGAGTTAGATAAAGCTTAATGTCATGTTTGTGAGACACAACAAGCTTGATTATCAAGATAACAGATGACATAAAATACTTAGTTGATTAGTTCAAGCCTAAATAAGCAAAAATAGATTTAGAAAATCTACTGTTTTAACTTTCAATCAGATATGTCAAAGAGGTCATATATTATGTCTAATACCTTATGTTTTTGGTTTTAAAACAGTCTCTTTGGTTCATAAGTTAAGACTGGAAAAAATCCCTCCTTTTGTTTCTTTATTTCATTTAATTTTTTGACCTCTTTTTGTTTTCTTGCTTAACAGTTAGCTTTCTATGAATAGTGAGTAGGGAAGTGACTTAAATACACATAAACTGTCATTTAAAACAAGCCACATTCATGTAAAAACATTAGGTTATGATACTGCAACAACTACTACTGTAATATTACGTGCAATATTGCTAATAATCTAAACAAACACAGCCATGTGCAGACTGACCTGCTCATTGAGTTGCTGTAGTTTCTGGGAAACTGGATCAAATCCCTGCGCCTTCACAGTCTGAAGCTGCAGCAGAAGCACATACACCACTACCTGGACCCAGTGACCTGCCCTGAGGCTGCCCATGGTGCAGTGCAGTGGAGCAGGGATAGATGCAGCTGGGTGTCTGGGTCCTTGTCTGGAAGTGTGTAGGTGAAGGAGTGCTTGGAGAAAAGAAAGGCATAACTGAAAAGGGTTGGTCTTGAATTACACTGTATAACAACACACTTTTCACAACATCACTGGGGAGCTGGAGAGGAAACACAAATGGATTTAACAGGTGCTCATCTTCTGTCTTTCTCTCTCTTGCTGTCCCACACAAATGAACACACACAAAAAAAGAGAAGTAAACTGCTCAAAATAATCTGATTCAAAGCATTAAATACAGTATCATAAAAGCACATCACAGCCAGATTCACTTTGTTAAAGGATTGGAAATGATGTTGTTTTGCACTCATTGCTGTTTTATTATGCAAATTCACCCTTTGTTCACTTAATTGGACATTCTATTTACGTTTGGATTTATTAAAATATTTCATTAACTTCCTCAAAAAGAAATATCTTAAAATCAATATTTATTTATTTAAATGGCTTTCAGTTAACTGATGTAAGTTTACAGGCTTCTGTAAGAATGATTTGTGTGTGTGCGTGTGTGTATGTGTGTGTGTGTGTGTGTGTGTGTGTGTGTGTGTGTGTGTGTGTGTGTGTGTGTGTGTGTGTGTGTGTGTGTGTGTGTGTGTGTGTGTGTGTGTGTGTGTCAGTAAATCTCATGACGTGTGGGCTGAGGGTGAAGCAGCCTGTACTTTCCTCTTCCCCCTTGATTCAGCTGGGAGGGGATCTAGCTCTCTTCTTCTTCTGCTTTCTGTTAAATGACCCAATCCAGGAATCCCTTTGCTGAGCCCTCCCTTCTGCTTTTATGCTCATGGCCTTTTTGCAACAGCGTGGGTTCATTTGCAGTGCTGAAAGTGGAAAATGTTAGCGCAGCCATTTCAAACACTAATGCCAGCACAAGCTTTTAATTTTCATTTGTGAAATCTGTTATTTGTCTCATGCTAAAGTGGAACTGTTCCATGAAAACTCACATTCTTGACGTCCAGTGCAAACTCAGGTTTTACTTTCAC
Source organism: Pterophyllum scalare (assembly GCA_024447675.2). NCBI lineage: Eukaryota > Metazoa > Chordata > Actinopteri > Cichliformes > Cichlidae > Pterophyllum > Pterophyllum scalare. The sequence goes on along the minus strand of JAMQGT020012353.1, from coordinate 4,748 downwards.
TTTCATTTTGACTACCCACAAGCACCATATGCAGCATCAGTGTCTTTGTCATTTGGTTGTTTCACACTGGAACGCCCTGCACAGAAGATCGAGTTAACCTCTTGCACAGGGTAGATGCTGTACTGCACTCGCTTTTAAGCCAATCAGTCAGCCTTTGTCTTTTTCCTGTTTTTCCTCTTTTTTTTATTTAATTGGGGTTTTTTTGTTTGTTTGTTTGTTTTACAGTTGGAAACTTCACACTCTAGCCGTGTGATATCTTTTCATCTTATGGTGCCTTTGTGGATTTTAGGATCTTTTTAATTTCAGTATCTTTTGTGGAGAGAATCATCACTGACAAAACAAACACCTCACAGCACAGTCGCCAGCTGCAGACATGGATGAAGAAACTCCACTGCTGCGAAACAGGCCAGCACCATCAGAATCCAAGGTATGAGCTCACTGATTTTTATTTAAAATCTTTGTCATCATTCGATTTAATACAGAAATAAGATCATTTCTGCAGCCTGACCCTAAACAGTTCAAATTCTTTTTGTATTATAAGAAAGGTGACAGGAGCCAAACTCAAAAGGCTTGATTCAATTTACAGTGTGACTTTAAACTCCAAAAATAACAAGAAACTTGGCTTGAGTGAGGAAAATCTCACCTAATAGCATACTGATCATCATCTGACCTGTGCAGACTGTGGCAAAATACAAGCCTGACGATAAACACAAACAAACCATCCTCTGAATGCCAGAATCTTCTGGTTTGCTCATCACTGAAATGTTGATTTCTCCATTCAAAGCAAAGTGCTTGGATATCTGACAAGTCATATTTTTGTATTGCAAAGCATCACAGATCGCTTAGCCTGGTTGAAATGTTGCATGTAGGGGTGACCTGAGCCTCAACCAGAAAATAAAACAGAAGTAATGAACCATGTGTACCAACCATCTTTCGTCATTCCTTACTCAAGAATTTATTTCAATTAATGGTGATTCCAGAGTTTCTTATTCTGCTTTTCTCCACTGTTGGAGAATACCACAGAACTGTCCTTAACCCCTTTAGACACTCTCCACCTGCCTTTTCTGTCATACTCTATGTTGCTTTGAAGGCATGCACAGGTAATGCAAACAGGATCACAGGACACATAGTATAGAGCATGTGCAGAAGTGCAGATGCAGAATGGGTTTGGCTAAGGCTCCCATCATGCTTGTCCCACTGAATGCCAAATATCCCATTTCCTGTTTTTCAATCATTTCGTTTTTCATGTGGCCACTTTTTCCAATCAATCCAGATGATTAGCATGTGTTGCTGGTATGTGACTTTATTTGGTATTTTTTTGTATTTTGCAATGCATTAGTTAACCAAATAAATTTCCACATGCAGGGTAGTTTTGCTGTAGCTGAACTTCTTTCATCTGCATTTCTTTGCTTGCTGCTCATGCAACCAAATATATGATGTTTTGTTTTATTTATCTACTCTCTGGCCTACACACTGATATTTAATTTTTTTGAGTTCACAAACTTCTCTGACACTTCTTTTCACATCCTACCACCAAGCACTGAATAACTGAATGTTCAGATCAGTTTAACTCTATGTATGCACTCTATTTTCTGGGTTTGAACTTGTCCGCACCTCTTTGTCTTAGATTAAAAACTCTGGGCTATTCCTGGCCGTTTTCGCTGCAGTCTTGGGGAACTTCAACTTTGGCTACTCCCTCGTCTACCCGTCTCCCGTGCTGCCAAATTTACAGAGTCCAGATGCCGACCCTCGAATCAGGATGGACATCGAGCAGGCCGCCTGGTTTGGATCTATCTACTCCCTCGGTGCGGCAGCTGGCGGGCTGGGGGCCATGCTGCTCAATGACATGATTGGACGGAAGCTGAGTATCATGATGTCAGCAGTACCCTCAACTATTGGGTGGGTCTCAGTCACAGCATACAACCTGCTGTATTTAAGAGGGCAATGGGGCACTTCTATTGTCAGTTACTCTAGCTGATTAGACCTGTGAACAGGGGAGAAATGCAATTCTCAGAAAAACTGTAAAAAATCTGAGAAATCTCAGACTCTACAGGCTTCTGTTAGGATGTTAAATGTTAAAGTTCCTGATAGTACAAGTCTTCTTTCAAAAAAGAACACGGCAGCACAGCTTAGATTTGCAAACCACAAGACTTGGGAACAATGTCCTTTGGACAGACGAGAGGAACATGGAGATGTCTGACCATAATGCACAGCACCACATTTGGAGAAAACCAAAAGCAGCATATCTGCACAAACACGTCACAGCAACTGTCAGCATGGTGGCAGAGTGGGAAAATACCCTTGTATTATTTTCAAAATTCATTTTGTTACATATAATATTGTTTTTGGTTTATGTATGAATTATTTTTGAATGAAAGGACCATACCAACATAATTGTGTTCTCATATATATTATACTGTAGAGTCTTTGTTTTGAATAAACTTCAATCCACTGATGCTATGGTGTGCATGAAGTGGTGAACACATATCATTGCCTGTGTATGTGCATCTCAGGTACATGCTGATGGGAGGAGCTATAAACGTATGGATGCTCCAAGTGGGCCGTTTCCTTAATGGAGTTGCCGGGGGGATGACTGCAGCATCCATTCCTGTAGGTAACCATGGTTTCATAGTTTAAAAAAACACTTTTTATAATTTATTGAATTCTTTGAGTTCTTAATACCTGCACGGACACCTCATTTCAGCAGTTAAGTGTCCCCCAAAAAGTATTAAGAAATTGCAGTTACTTCATACAGCTTTAGATAGACTTTTGATTTTTTTTTGTTTAGCTAAATATTTTATTTAACAAGTGTGCTTGTACTGTCTTGGTTTGACATGCCAGCACAGTTCAGCTGTATTTTGTGCATTTGCAGGTTTACATCTCAGAGATCTCCCACAAAAAAGTGAGAGGAGCTCTTGGTTCCTGCCCTCAGATCACAGCTGTGTTCGGGGCCCTGGCACTCTATGCTCTCGGTAGGAACAAACCAGTACTGTAATGCATACTTAGCTTTGCTAAATTTGGTTGTGCGTCTTACTTTTCCTACATTAAGGGGCGTGCTTACATTGAGTCGTGCTGTGATGCTTTAAGTGACATGTTTAAAAAGAAACTGTCTCACCTTCCTCTGCTATTACAACATATACAATGGACAGGTCTGGTGGTACCATGGCGGTGGCTGGCTGTGGCAGGGGAGGTGCCAGCTGTGCTGATGGTTGTGCTGCTGGCGTTCATGCCCTCCTCCCCCAGAAGGCTCCTCTCACTGGGCCGGGAGCAGCATGCTGAGAGGGTGCTCCGCTGGCTCAGAGGAAGTCAGTATGACGTACAGTCTGAGCTTCTTGCTATACAGGTAAACAGGCAAGCACCTGATATAATGGGGTTTTATCAACTTACTTGGGCAGTGGATGTTAAAGAGATTAATTAAATAGTGAGGTTACAACAAGTAACACATCTCAGTATACATACCACAGTGTTCATAGATGTTAACACGCTTGTATTGTAACAATTTCATCAATGCAGCACAGCATCAGCACACAGCCAAAAATCACATGGTCGCAGCTGAAAACACCCGCCTACTACAAGCCAATCCTGATCTCAGTGGTGATGCGTTTCCTGCAGCAGATGACGGGCATCACACCAATTCTGGTCTACCTGGAGCCCATCTTTAAAAAGAGCAACGTCCCCCTGGCGCCCAAGTTGGTTCTCCCATCATATTACCAACATGGATTTTACTGTTTTTATCTTTTATGCAGTAAACAAAGCATTTTTCATTTCTTGTTAATGAAATGATACATGTACTTAATCATGTAAATGGACTTTGAAAATCATGAATAATCATGAAATAAATCAGAGCTTATCTTTTAACTCCACATATTAACATATCTGTATTCATGTATCTGTCAGGTATGATGCTGCCATTGTGGGTTTGGTCCGCCTCGTTTCTGTGGCCACGGCAGCTTTTTTGATGGACAAAGCAGGACGCAAAGCCCTGCTGTACACGTCGAGCATGCTGATGTTTGCGTCCACTCTGACTCTGACTATGATTTCCCACACCACACCTTGCCCTCCTGGCCCTGCTCCTCCAAATCAAACCGCTCTGGACTTCACCTCCCTCAATGACTTCGGAAGTGGCCCCCAAACTGCAGCGAGCTTGTTGCCCATCATTTGCACTGTGGTGTTTATATTTGGTGAGTTTTGAAAGCTATTCATTATACTCAAGAGAGACTGCAGGTTTAAGGCATTTCTGCATTTTCTTCACTTTTCAGACCTAGGGGCCACGTTTATCTTTAATATTTACAATGTATGAGTCTAATAATCTAGCTGACAGGTGGGTGCTGATTAGGCTGCTAGCTGTGGTCAGTCAAAGCAACCAAACACCCAGAAATGCATAAAATTAAACATTAATACAATTTAAACAGGTAAGTTATACAAACATTCTCTGTTTGGGCAGCTCAAAGTTTATTTCTGCTGTAAAAGTTGACTCGCTTTTAGTGTCAGCCTTAAGTGGTCATTTGAGGAGCTGCAGGCTTTGACACTTCAGCACTGGCTTTTCCTTTCAGATGCAGAGATTGCTGCTTGGTAACAAAGGCCAAATACAATTAAATTAGCACTTAAACTAATACATGCATACATTGATACTTTAGATTATTTATTGGGCAGAAATGTAATAACCTGCCAGGCATGTGCTTTCTGTAAATTACATTTTGTCCAACCTGTTCAGATCTGTTGTGTCCTCAATTAGATTATTATTTAAC